>PVJI01007878.1:0-13519 GCA_004026765.1 Micronycteris hirsuta | reverse complement strand
GCGGGAAGTCCAGGAAGCTCAGAGAGTCCCAAAGAAGTTGGACCCAAAGAGGAACACACCAAGACACATCATAATGACATTAACCAAGATTAAAAATAAGGAGAGAATCTTAGAAGCAGCAAGAGAGAAGGGGACAGTTACCTACAAAGGAATCCCCATAAGACTGTCAGCTGATTTCTCAAAGGGGACCTTGCAGGCAAGAAGGGGCTGGACAGAGGTGTTCCAAGTCATGAAAGGCAAGGACCTACATCCAAGATTACTCTATCCAGCAAAGATTTCATTTAGAATGGAAGGGCAGATTAAGTGCTTCTCAGATAAGGTCAAGTTCAAGAAGTTCATCACCACCCAGCCTTTATTGTATGAAATGTTGAAGAGAGTTATATGAGGTTTGGAGGAATATCAACAGGGGAGTGGTAGGGGGAGAGGGTGGGAATGGGGCACAGAACAGGTAGCATAAATGGGAGGTAGACAACAGATAGGGGGAGGTTAGAATAGTATAGGAATTGCAGGAACAGAAGGACTTATGTGTATGACCTATGGACAAACTAAAGGGAGGGGAAAGGAGGGGTAAGGGGGTGGGGGGCGAGAAGTGGGGGAAAGTGGGACAACTGTAACAACATAATCAATAAAATACAGTTTAAAAAAATATCAAAACTATGAACACTAGCATGGCAACAAATTCACAACTACTAACAACTGAATTTAAAAAAACAAACTAAGCAAACAATCAGAACAGGAACAGAATCACAGATATGGAGATCATTTGGAGGGTTAACGGCTAGGATGGGGAAAAAGAGAATGGGGCCAAAGGTGCAGGGATTAAGAAGCATAATTGGTAGGTACAAAATAGACAGGGGGTTGTTAGAATAGCACAGGAAATGGAGAAACCAAATAACTTACATGCATGACCCATGGACATGAAATAAGTGGGGAATTGCTGGAGGGAATGGGGGTACTGGGCAGAGGCAGGCAAAGGGGAAAAATTGGGACAACTGTAATAGCATAATCAATAAAATATATTTTTAAAAATCTGTTAAGGGGGTAGTCTCGCGTTAAGTGTTCTTACTACAATAGACAAGGCTCGGAGCATGGCCGGCAGAAAAGTTGGTGGCCGGTTTGCTGGTACCCATTTTTACTTGGCGGGGTCGCCTGGATCCTGGGCTGGGACACCAGCCAGCCCAGACCGTTGTGCAGGTTAGAAGAATCTTTGGGACTCGTCATTACCTAGGTCACTCCTTTGTAAGTTCTGAGCCCTGAATTCTCGGGGCAATACTGGTCCAGGAGAGGGCCCCAATAAATGAACACTTGATTTATTGTGTTACCTGGCTGGACTAGAGAGTGATACAGGCAAGGCCAGAGTGAATGGAACTGACAAAATATGAGACTTTAAGATGTTAGGTTGGCAAATATTTGTGTTGTTTCAATGTCTTCAGTAACTGGTTTGGACTGTCTTGTGGACCACACACAAAGAAAAATTAGGGTCACTTACTTAAAACAGCTTCTACTGCCCTGCCTGGTGTGGCTTAGAGGATGGAGCGCTGGCCTGCAAACCAAAGGGTCACTGGTTCAGTTCTGGTTAGGGCACGTGCCTGGCTTGCGGGCTTGATGCCAGTTTGGGGGCATAGGAAAGGCAACCAATAGATGTTTCTCTCCCTCTCTATCTTCCTCTCTTTCCCCTCTCTCTAAAAATAAATAAAATCTTTTTAAAAAGTGTTCTTTCCACAATAAAATAAATATTTAATTTAAAACCACCCTATGAGGCCCTGGCTGGGTAGCTAAGTTGGTTAGAGCATCATCCTAATATGCCAAGGTTGCAGGTGTGATCGCCAGTCAAGGCACATACAAGAATCAACCATTGAATGTATGATTAAGTGGAACAACATATCAATATTTCTCTCTCTCTCTCTCAATCTCTCACTCTCTCCCTCTCTCTCTCTAATAAAATCAATCAATAAATAAATACCACCACCCTATGAGAGGGGTTCTATTATTATCTCCATTCTGCAGATGAGGGAGGGAAACAACATGTTGAGTAACTTGCAGAGGGGTCACAATGATAGAGCTGGGAACCAGAATGAAGACTTGCTTCTCTCTCTCTCTCTCTCTCTCTCTCTCTCTCTCTCTCTCTCTCTCTCTCTCCCCCTCTGTACCTTATTGAGTTATCACTTACATACACTTAATAAGTATACACCGTGTGGCCACCTCCCAGATCAAGATTAAAACATTTTCATCACTCTCAGAAGTTCCCCCATTCCCCTTTCCAAAAATATTCACTGCCCCTAACTCCCAAGATAACTAATATTCTGACTTCTATTCTCACAAATTCATCATACAGTATTTGCTCAATACCATATGTCTAGAATTTGTCCACATGGTTGTATCAGTTAGTTTTCTTTTTGCTGCTGAATAGTATTCCATTTTATGAATATATCAGCCAACTTATTTATCCAGACTCTTGTTGATACTTAGGTTGTTTTCAATTTTAAGTCATTTTGAATAATACTGCCATGAGCATTCTTTTTTAAATATATTTTATTGATTATGCTATTACAGTTGTCCCATTTCAACCCTTTATTCCCCTCTGCCCTGCACACTCTTTCCCATTCACATTCCTTCCATTTAATTCATGCCCATGGGTCGTACATATCAGTTCTTTGGCTTCTCCATTTTCTATACTATTCTTAACTGCCCCCCTCCTGTCTATTTTGTACCTACAATTTATGCTACTTATTCTCTGTAGTTTTCCCTCTCTCTCCCCCTCCCACTCCCTTGATGATAACCCTCCATGTGATCTGCATTTTTGTGATTCTGTTCCTGTTCTGTTTGCTTAGTTTGTTTTTGTTTTCGTTTTTGTTTTAGGTTCAGTTGTTAATAAATGTGAGTTTGTTGTCATTTTACTGTTCATATTTTTTTATCTTCTTTTTCTTAGATAAGTCCCTTTAACATTTCATATAAGAAGGGCTGGGTGATGATGAACTCCTTTAACTTGACCTTATCTGGGAAGCACTTTATCTGCCCTTCCATTCTAAATGAAAGCTTTGCTGGGTAGAGTAATCTTGGATGTAGGTCCTTGCCTTTCATGACTTGGAATACTTCTCTCCAGCCTCTTCTTGCCTGAAAGGTTTCTTTCGAGAAATCAGATGACAGTCTTATGTGAACTCCTTTGTAGGTGACTGTCTCCTTTTCTCTTGCTACTTTTAAGATTCTTTCTTTATCTTTAATCTTGGCTAATGTAATTATGATGTACCTTGGTGTGTTCCTCCTTGGATCCAACTTCTTTGGGACTCCAAGCTTCCTGGACTTCCTAAAAGTCTATCTCCTTTGTCAGATTAGGGAAATTCTCCATTATTTTTTCAAATAAGTTTTCAATTTCTTGCCCTTCCTCTTCTCCTTCTGGCACCCCAATGATTTGGATGTTGAAACATTTAAAGATGTCCTGGAGGTCCCTAAGCCTCTTCTCATTTTGTTTTGAATTCTTGTTCCTTCATTCTGTTCTGGTTGAGTGTTTCTTTCTTCCTTCTGCTCCAAACCGTTGATTTGAGTCCCGATTTCCTTTCTGTCACTGTTGGTTCCCTGCATATTTTGCTTTATTTCACTTTGGGTAGCCTTCATTTGTTCCTTCATTTTGCAACTGATCTCAGTTCCGTGAGCATCCTGATTACCAGTGTTTTGAACTGTGTATCCAATAGGCTGGCTATCTCTCCATCGCTTAGTTGTACTTTTTCTGGAGCTTTGATCTGTTCTTTCATTTGGGGCATTTTTTTTGTCTCAGCATGCCTGTTGCGTAGTAAGGGGTGGGGCCTTAGATGTTCACCAGTCGCTGCGTTGTGATGCTGTACATGGGGGAGGGGTCCGAGAGGAAACAGTGCTGCTTGCTCAGCTCTTGGCCAGCTTTCTGTCATTTCATCTGCTACCCACAAGCAAACCAAATCTGCTACCCATCAGTACCTTCTGGTGCTGATTCCTGGGTGGGTGGGTTTCTGTATATTCTAGGATCCTGTGGGTCTTCCCAGTGAACTTTCCTGTGAGGCTGGGAGTTTCTCCCACTGCCGCCTCAACTCCCACAGGTGTTTTCAGTTAGAGACTTTGAGGCTTTATCTCCCCTCACTGGAACACTGGGTTGCACTGTCTGTCTCCCTCCCAAGTTGTTCCTCCCAGTTTATCTGCATGCGAATGTGGGACCGCCCAGTCCACAATTCATCACCTCACCAGGTCCACCAGCTGCCACCTTGCCTGCCCCGGTCCTCCAGGTACTGCCTTGCCACGAGTCCTCTCCACCCAGATGCCTGTCTCCACCCCACCTACCAATCTGGATGAATGTTTCTTCTTTAACTCCTTGGTTGTCAGACTTCCATATAGTTCGATTTTCTGTCAGTTCTGGTTGTCTTTCGTTTTTAAATTTGTTGTTGTCCTTCTTTTTATTGTGGGAGGAGGCAAAGTGTATCCACCTACACCTCCATCTTGGCCAGAAGTCAATCTATTTTTCCCATGAGTATTCTTATTAGGTAGAAGTATGTTTAACTTTATGAAGTAGTTGCTCCACATCCTTGTCAACATATGGAATTGTCAGTCTTTTCATTTTAACCTTTAGAGTGAGTTTGAGAATTGGCTTTCTGATTCCAAACCTTATGCAGCATCACAAAGCTCTGGAGGATGCAGGATCCTTCTGCATCCATGGCTCTCTATGTTGGGTGGTTCATATATGACTTACATACTGGCAGCGAGGATGGACAGTGGCTCCCCAGGACAGCTGGGTGCCAGGAAACCTGCCTCCTCCATCATTTCTGAGGGGTGCTTACCAACTTCAAGAGTGAGTGTGTACATGCCATTTTCTAGGAAAAGTTCACTTGGAGAAAGCTCTTTTGTGGCTTTTGGTACAAGAGTGTGCCAAGAGTGTGGCCAGTGTGGTCAGAGCCTACTGTGAGGATGACCCTGTTCTTTGCTAACAACTTGGAAAGCTTCAAGCAAGAACATCAAAAGGCTCTTAAGGATGGGGCCCGGTCCAGGAAACACTGTGGCCTGAAGATTAAAAACCCTAGAAATATCTTCCAACTTGGCCTCATCCCCTAATGTGGCCTTGGGCAAGTCATTTACTCTTTCTGAGACTCACTTTCTTCAACTATTAAATGGGGCAACAATGCCTGCATTATTTTTCACACAAAGTTCTTCAAACACTTCTTACCATTCCTAGGATGTCTGTTTCTCCAGCCCATCTTCTCTCCACATCACCTATGCTCTGCTACTCTGAACTATTTAATGTCCATGAGCAGGACAGTCTCTTATTCCTCCACATTTTTATAAAAGGTGTTTTTACACAAGGTATTCTCTTTCTCTGGAAGGCCATTCCTCAGCTAATCCAACTGGCAAACTCTTCTTCATTCTCCAAGACTCAATGTATAAGCAACATCTCCTCTGTGAAACCTGCCTGGGTTATTCCTTAACTCTCCTGGCAGATGGCCTCAAACTTCATGCCAGAACTGAACTGAGACATACAACCTCTCACACCACATGTTTTCTTATGACTCTTCCCCACCAGAGTGTGAGTTTCTTAAGGAAAACTCAGTATTGTGTCAGGCTGATAGCTATTGCTCAATAAACATTTACTGAATGAATAAATCTTTAATGAAAAGGAAATATGGAAATAGCTAAAAAAAAATTAAGCCTTCACCTGGTTGGCGTAGCTTGGTGGATTGAGCATGGGCTGCAAACCAAAGGGTCGTGGTTCAATTCCCAGTCAGGGCACATGCCTGGGTTGCAGGCTGGGACCCCCGCGGGTGCCACAAGAGAGGCAACCACACATTGATGTTTCTCTCCCTCTCTTTTTCCCTCCCTTCCCCTCTCTCTAAAAATAAATAAATCTTTTTAAAAAATTAAGCCTTCATTATTGTCTGATAGTAAAAGACGTATGCACATATTGTAAAATGTCAAGCAATAAAAATAGAAGCTACTTTTAGCCTCTAATAACCCTAATCCACCACACACCCAGGGTTAGCCCACCAGTCACTTTTTTTCAGACCTTTTTCTATATATATTCTTCCCCCAAAATGTGGCCATACTTTTCTGAACTTGTTTTTTATTTATGATATTATAAACTTTTTTGAAGAATATTTTTCCTATTACTATTGTTCAAATATAAGTTGAAAGAACAGGACCCAGACTTGGTAAGTAGGTTGGAGAAAGAAACTTAAGGACTGAATTTCCTTCTTCATTCTCCCCTCTGAGGACCCTAAAAAGTCCCTTGTTCAGTCACTCTTCATTCATTTTAATTATGAAAGTAATATATTGTGAAATGTAAAAAATTCTGACAATATAGAAATGTGTAAATAAAAGGTAGATGTCTTCTACATATTATACAATTTAAAAAAAGAAGAAGACGGGACATCTGGTCAGGATGGCATCATAGGCAGACATGATTTGCCTCTTCGCACAAGCACACCAAAATTATAACTAAACTGTAGAACAACCACCATTCCGAACCATCAGATATCGAGTTGAATGAAAGTCTGACAACTACGGAATTAAAGAAACCACATCCATCCAGATCAGTAGGAGGGGCACAGATGTGGAATGGGCTGGTCCCTCACACATGTGTGGTGGATAAAAATTCAGGAGGGATATCTTGGGAGTGAGGAATCTCAGCCACACACCAGTCCCCCTAGCCCAGGGTTCCAGTGCCGGGAAGATAAGTCTCCACAAGTTCTAGATACAAAAACCAGAAGGGATTGAGTCAGTGGAAGAAATTTCTGGAGCCCCAAGAATTCTCCACACATGGACTCACCTACTCACACTCACTCCCTTTAAGCTCCTTTAAGTGCTGGGGTAGCAGCTTGAAAGGCACCAACAGTATATACGAGAAATCGAAGAGTCTGGCATCAGGGTGAGCAGAGGCCATTGTTCCTTTTCTAAACCCTCCCCTGGCAAAGCCTCCAAGCTGGTGCCATCCATATGGCTAACTCCATCCTATGGCTAACACTATTTGACCTGCCTTGGAGAACCCCAGAGACTCTCAGCCCCATCCAAATTACAGGCCCACCCAAGCAGCTTTTCCATATGAATGGCTGGTCTTGGCTCATGCTTCACATCTTCCTAAATCCTATCAAACAAGCAACAGCTGACCTCAGTGAGCCCCAGGCCCTGCACTAGCAGCAGCCAGCCTATTTTCTCAGCTTGGCTTCACCTGGGAATTTCCAAGCCCAGCATAAGCAACAGATATCTCAGATTGCTTTATAGCTCTGGAAGGGCAGTCCTGGGAACACAGGTGGGGGCTGATCTTGCCTTATACCACCCAGGAAACCCCAGGGCCAGTGCACCCAGTGGACAGCTATAGACTTTGTCGAGAGTACCACCACCCTGCCCCTGCACAGCTGATCCTCCACAGAGGATGGAGGTTGGTGGTCAGTGGTCACACCCAATCCTTATAGCTGACTGGCCTAGTATATCCCTCCCTTTGACCTGCCAACAGTAACCAAGGCTCAACTGCAAGAGGAGTGTGTCCTCAGTCCACACAAAGGGGGCACTTCCAGTACCCAGGCTGTGCCACTGGATCCTACAAGATACATACTACATTCGGCTACATTATCAAGACACAGAGTCAAAGCAATTCTACCCAATACATAGAAACAAACACAGGGAGGCTGCCAAAATGAACAAAGAAACATGGCCCAAATGAAAGAACAGATCAAAACTCCAGAAAAAGAGCTAAACGAAATGGAGATAAGCAATCTATCAGATGCAGAGTTCAAAACACTGGTTATAAGAATGCTCAAGGAACTTAGTGAGGACCTCAGCAGCATAAAAAAGATCCAGTCAGCAATGAAGGATACACTAATTGAAATAAAGAACAATTTACAGGGAAGCAACAGTAGAATGGATGAAGCCAAGAATCAAATCAATGATTTGGATCATAAGGAAGCACAAAAAACAACTAATCAGAACAACAAGAAAAAAGAATCCCAAAAAACAAGGATACTGTAAGCAGCCTCTGGGACAATTTCAAGAAGTCCAACATTCACATCATAGGGATGGATGCCAGAAAGAGAAGAGAAAGAGCAAGAAATTGGAAATCTGTTTGAAAAAATAATGAAAGAAAACTTCCCTAATTTGGTGAAGGAAATAGACATACAAGTCCAGGAAGCACAGAGAGTCCCAAACAATTTGGGCCCAAAGAGGACCACACCAAGACACATCATCAGTAAAGTGCCAAAGGTTAAAGAGAAAGAGAAAATTTTAAAAGTAGCAAGCAGTTAGTTACCTACAGGGGAGTTCCCATAAGACTGTCAGCAGATTTCTGAGAAGAGACTTTGCAGGCTAGAAGGGACTAGCAAGAAATGTTCAAAGTCATGAAGAGCAGGGACATACAGCCAAGATTGCTCTACCCAGCAAAGCTATCATTTAGAATGGAAGGGCAGTTTAAGAGCTTCCCAGACAAGGAACAACTAAAGGAGTTCATCATCACCAACCATTATTATATGAAATATTAAAGGAGCTTATTTAAGAAAAAGAAGAAGATCAAAACTATGAACAATAAAATGGCAATAAATAGAAATCTATCAATGACCGAATCTAAAAAACAAACTAAGCAAACAAGAACAGAGACAAAATCATGGACATAGAGAACATTTTGATAGTTGCCAGATGGGAGCAAGTTGGGGGAGGATTGGTGAAGAAGTGAGAGGATTAAGAATTATAAATAGGTAGTTATAGAATAGCCATGAGGATGTAAAGTACAGTATAGGAAATGGAGAAGCCAAAGAACTTATACACATGACCCATGGACATGAACAATGTGGGGAGATTGCCTGAGGGAATGTAGAGTGCAGGGTTGAGGGGGACAAAGGGGGAAAATCAGGACAACTATAATAGCATAATCTATAAAATATAATTAAAAAAACAAAAAAGAAAGGAAAAAAGAAAAAGAAGACAGTACTATATGTGTTCTGTAATGGTTTTTTCACTTAACAGCTCATGGATATCTTGCTATATCAGTAAATATACATCTACCTCATTTTTTAAAGATTTTATTTATTTTTAGAGAGAGAGGAATGGAAGGAGAAAAAGAGGAAGAGAAACTCAATGTGTGGTTGCCTCTTGCATACCCCTATGGGGAACCTGGCCTGCAATCCAGGTATGTGCCCTGACTGGGAATCGAACCAGCAACCCTTTGGTTCACAGGCCCGCACTCAATCCACTGAGCTACACCAGTCAGGGCTACCTCATTTTTTTTTTTGATGTTTGCTTAATATTCCATTGAATCATGTGCCATGATTTAGATGTTTTCTAATACCCATTCATTCTATTCAATAAATATTTACTGAGCACTAATATAAAAAATTAAACAAAGTGGTGGACTATCAATGACAGGTTAAAAACAGAATACTGTGAGAGCTGACGAGACACAGAGACTGAAAGGTCTGTGTTTGAAAGCAGCCACAGCATCAAGAATGGAACTGGAAAGCAAGATGCTAAACATCTAGTTTCCCAGGACTCCTCCTCCCACTCAGGCCTTACATTTCATTGAGTAGAACAAGGCAGGATCCAGGACCCCCAGAGAGAGCTTCTGGAATGTGAGCTGAATGGAGCAAGCACAGTTTGCTTTAGATGAACAGATTGATTTTGCAGAAACAGGAAATTTCTCTCATACTTTAAGTCCTAAAATAGAAGAAATGCTGGGATGCACAGGGATTTGGGGAATTTGGTTAATGTTGTGAAGTAAATTTAACGTGCAGTTTGAATCTGACAATCTCAAAGTGAGCTGTTACTTATCAAAAAGGCTTTTATTGAAAATCAAGGAATGACTACAATCAAAGAATGTCACAGAGTAATAGAACAGAGGGAAGAAAACACCTCTAAGTATTGCTGGTCTCAAAGGCACGGGAAATAGAACCCTTCTTGCTCTTTCAGGGACACTGTACATTAGGCAGCCTGGATGGCCAAGGGCAGCCTGGCCCAGCCTTCCTCTTCAGCCTCTCTTCCAGATTTTCTCCCCAACACTGGCCCTGGTGTTCCTCCAGCTCAGCAACTGCCTACTTCAGGGCCTCCACACACACACCTTTTCTTTGTCTAAAAGGCTCCTTCTCTCCCAGTCAACCCCCAGACTCCCCGTCTTTCTAGTCTATTCTTATTCATCCTTTAATTCTCAGCTTAATGGAGGCTGTCTCTGAATGCCCAGTATAAATTAGGTTCCTCTGTCTACATTCTCCACCAACCCTGACCTTTCCTTCAGAGAAATTACTACAATGGTGGTTATATATTGATTTGGATGATTATTTGTTTAGTAATAATGTCCTCCACTAGGTACTGTGTCTGTTTTGTTCACAGCTGAGTTTCCAGGGTCTTGTAAATGTCCGACACAAAATAGTACGCAATGAATATTTGTTGAATGAATTAATGCTTTTAAAGGGCAATCTCTACCAAAATGATAACTGTGATACTGTGTGACATAGCCATCCTGCAGAAAGAGTCTATCCTACAGAAATAGCACAACTGCACTAACACATAGGTCAAGTGTATTCATGGATGCATCACTTGTATTAACATAGGTTTAGAAAATACCTGCATTATAATACATAATTGATTGGAATACTACGGAACCATTCAAAAGAATGACAAATATATACAGTTACTGATACGAAAAATGTCAAGGGAAGGATGAATGCACAGAGCACAAAGGATTTCTAGGGCAGTGAAACCACTATGCATGATATGAAAATGATAGATACATGCTATACATTCTTCAAAACCCATGGAATGTACAACACCAAGAATGACCTCTAATGTAAACCACGGACTTGGGCGATAATGATGTGTCAGTGTAAGTTCATCAATTGTAACAAAGGTACAACTCTGGTGTGGGATGTTGCTGTGAGGAGGCTGTATGTGAATGGGGGTAGGGAATGTATGGGAAATCACTCAATTTTTCTATAAACTTAAAACTGTTCTTTAAAAAAGCCTATTTTTTGCCCTGGCCACTGTGGCTCAGTTGGTTGGAGTGTCATCTGTAACCAAAATTTGATTCCCAGACAAAACACATACCTAGGCTGTGTGTGGGATCCTCAGTCCAAGACCATATGATACTGGGTTGGGGTGCTTCCGGGAGGCAACCAATCAATACTTATTTCTTGTATCAATGGTTCCCTCTCTCCTTTCCTCTCCCTATTAAAGCAATGAAAAAAATATCCTCAGATGAGGATTTAAAAAGTGTACTTAGGACTTCTCGCACAACCACACCAAAATTACAATTAAATTATAGAACAGCTATCACTCAGAAACAATACAAATTGAGTTAAATGGAAGTCTGACAACTACTGAATTAAAGAAACCACATCCATCCAGACTGGTAGCAGGCGCAGAGACATGGAACGAGCTGGTACCAAATCCACATGTGATGAATAAAAATTCAGGAAGGATATCTTGGGAGCAAGGAGTCCCAGCCCCAACCAGATAACCAGCCTAGGCTTCCAGGGCCAGGAAGATAAGTCTCCACAATTTCTGACTGCAAAAACCAGCAGAGACTGAGTTGGTGGAAGAAACTTCTGGAGCCCCAAGCAGTTCCTCTTTAAGAACCTACACATGGACTCACCTACTCAGAATCACTCCCTCTGAGCTCCAGCACTGGGGTAGCAGCTTGAAAGGCACTAGTGACATAGAGGGAAGACCTGAAGTGGCTGGCATCAAGGTAAGAACTGGGGGACAGTTTTCTCCCAGACAGAAAAGTGGGCAGAGCCACAGAACCAGCCAGCAGATGCCATATCTGAGACTCCATCAACCAGGCTAATTGCCATATCCGAGACTCCATCAACCAGGCTAACACTGTTTGTACACCCTGGAGACCCCCTGAGGCTCCATCCCACTCAATGCACAGCTGTTAACAATAACTTTTCCATATAAATAGTTGGTCTTGGCTCATGCTTCACAACCTCCTAAATCCTACCAAACAAGCAACAACTGACCTCAGTGAGCCCCCCAGGCTCTGTAACTCTTCCTAAGTGGCCCCAGACACAGCACTATCAGCTCCCAACTTAAATTCACAGCTTGGTTTGCCTGGGAATCTTTAAGCCCAGAACAAGTAGCAGCCAACTCAGGTTGGTCTAAAGTTGAGTCAGGATGGCCCTGAGCAAAACATGGGTGGGGGCTGACCTTGGTCTGCACCACCCAGGAAACTCCATGGCCAGCACATCAAGTGTACAGCAACACACCACGTCACAGCACCACCACCCTCTCTCTGCACAATAGATCTTCTGTGTAGGGAGGACATTGGTGGTCAGTGGTCACATCCAATTCTTATAACTGACTGGCCTGGTATCCCTCCTGTTGACCTGTCAATGGCAACCAAGACTCAACTGCAAGAGGAGTGTGTCCTCAGTCCACATGAAGGGCACATCTGGAGTACCCAGGTTGGGTAATAGGGGAGGTTGTGCCACTGGATCCTACAAGATACCTACTACATTAGGCCACACTACCAAGACATGGAGTCACATCAGCTATACCTAATACAAATAGAAACAAACACAGGGAGGCTGCCAAAATGAACAAAGAAACATGACCCAAATGAAAGAACAGATCAAAACTCCAGAAAAAGAGCTAAACAAAATGGAGATAAGCAATCTATCAGATGCAGAGTTCAAAATACTGGTTATAAGGATGCTCAAGAAACTAGTGAGAACCTCAAAAGCATAAAAAAGACCCAGTCAACAATGAAGGATACACTAAATGAAATAAAAAACTATTTACAGGGAAGAAACAGTAGAATGGATGAAGCCAAGAATCAAATCAATGATTTGGATCATAAGGAAGCACAAAAACAACTAATCAGAACAAGAAAAAAGAATCCTGAAAAGCAGCCTCTGGGGCCATTTCAAGAAGTCCAACACTCACATCATAAGGATGCCAGAAAGAGAAGAGAAAGAGCAAGAAATTGGAAATCTGTTTGAAAAAATAATGAAAGAAAACTTCCCTAATTTGGTGAAGGAAATAGACATACAAGTCCAGGAAGCACAGAGAATCCCAAACAATTTGGGCCCAAAGAGGACCACACCAAGACACATCATCAGTAAAGTGCCAAAGGTTAAAGAGAAAGAAAATTTTAAAAGTAGCAAGCAGTTAGTTACCTACAGGGGAGTTCCCATAAGACTGTCAGAAGATTGCTGAAAAGAAACTTTGCAGGCTAGAAGGGACTGGCAAGAAATATTCAAAGTTATGAAGAGCAGGGACCTATAGCCAAGATTGCTCTACCTAGCAAAGCTATCATTTAGAATGGAAGAGTAGTTTAAGAGCTTTTCAGACAAGAAACAACTAAAGGAGCCCAGCTGGTATAGCTCAGTGGATTGAGTGCAGGCCTGAGAACCAAAGGGTTGCCAGTTCGATTCCTAGTCAGGGCACATGCCTGGGTTGCAGGCCAGGTCCCCAGTAGGGGGTGTGTGAGAGGTAACCATACATTGATGTTTCTCTCCCGCTCTTTCTCCTTCCCTTCCCCTCTCTCTAAAAATAGATAAATAAATAATCTTAAAAAAAAAAAAAAAAA
>PVJI01007877.1:7107-75108 GCA_004026765.1 Micronycteris hirsuta | reverse complement strand
TTCATCTCTGGGTGCATACAGTGTATGCCCAGACCCAGGCACGTGTCAGGAATCTGCACAGAAAAGAAAACAGTGAGGCATGGGATGGCAGGGGAGTGGCAGATCAAGAAAGGATTTTGTCATGGAAATGAGTAAGGAAGAGGGGCCACTTGAACATGAGACTTTACCAGGATACATGTCCAGCAGTATCATGATAACCTTCCAGCTACCCCAGCCATAGGCCCAGGGCGCTCTCACAGGCCGGTCCCCTGACCTGCTTAGGTCGGTGGTGCAATTGAGCAGCGTGGGTGCTGGATTTTGCTTCCAATTTCGTCAGGCGCTGAGTCTGTACACCTCCCTGCTAGGGTCCTTCCAGAACAGTCACATCTTAGCAATGTCGTAAAGGTAATTCCACGTCATAGAAGAGTTGGCCTGTGTGGATGGCTGTCGCTTTGGTGGGAAAGGGGGAGGAAGAGGACAGACTATTGCTAAGAGGTCTATACATGACCGTGTTTTGTTTCTATTTGTCTTGTTTTTACAGGTTTATCAGCAAGACTGTTGAAAGCTTAACTGTCCGAGATGCCCGTCCCTCCCCCTCCAGCGCCCCCGCCACCGCCCACGTTTGCTCTGGTAAGTGGTTCCTCATCCTCTGTCATCCAAGCGTAAAGCAGCAAATGAAGTCGAACCTGACATCCATGTGTTTGTCTCACACGTCTCTGCATTCTGGCTTAAATATGATATGGTGAGCTTTCCAGGCGCCAGAGTAAGCCAGAGCCTGAGATGTGGCTAATGCAACAATGGAGGCTTTGCCTCCTGAGGCCTCATGCAGTGCACCGCATATGTGTGGATAGTGGGGCGTTGGGTGTCCTCTGCCCTGTCCGGCAAGGGAAGCATCCTGTTCATCCCGTGTGCTGGCCCAAGACAGGTTTGCAAGGGCATGTCTGAACTCTTTCCATTCAAATGACCTCAACTTCTGCCTTTAACTTCCGGGCAGGACAGTCCAGAAACCCAGGCCTCTGTCTGCAAATGCATCCATTCACGTGTCCTCCAGACTTGCTCCTTTTTTTCTCTGCCTTTTGCCCTCTTTCTTCCCACCCTCTGTTTGGGACAAAGAACCCCCTCTCCCACCGTTATCCCAAGTTCCCCTCACACATTTATATCCACCTTTAAATCTGTCCTTGCATTTAGATGTCCACTTTCCAAAGGAATTTCCACTCTAGGCTCATCTTGGTCCTCGACAGACCCGTCCTCACAAGTTAGCGCACCCTCTTCCAGGGCGCCGGCAGCCCTCCACATGGTCACACGAGGCCCCCAGACATGCCATGTGACAAAGGCCTTCCCCATCATGTGAAGCCTTTGTTGCTAAAAAGCCTGCCTGCCAGTGATGGGCCCCTCATTTTCCATTTGAGGAAGCCGAGGCTCAAAGAAGAAAAGTCTCTTGCCCGGGTTTCCATGGGACACATTTTTATACAGCCCATCTAAGGCTGGAACCTAGTTGGAAGAACAGACAGTTAAGTAGCTCATTGCTATTTAAGGCATGGCTCCCAACTGCTGGTCCGAGTCCCCGAGGAATAAGTACAGAAATTGACAGTAAACATTTAGAAACACAGCAACCAGATGGTAGTGTTTGCCTATTGTCTTTAAGATTGCATTTTGCATGTCTTTTTTTTATAAATTAATTTTTCTAATAATTCATTGTTATTTTACAAAAATATCAGCCCATGATAAATTGGAAAATTTTCCTTTAAAAAAAATAGTTTTTCACTTAGATAAGTTTGAAAAGCTCTGATCTGGCCAACATAGCAGGATTAGTTTATATTTCCCCAAAAATGTAGGTTGTATGCCACTGCTGGGTAGGACATGCCTTAATTTTTGTTTTATTTTAATGTTTACATGCTTGTTTTTATTTATGTTCTGAAAATTATAACAAGCATATGCGGAGTTTAATAGGGAGTTAATTTCAAAGAAAATATTTGCTGAAAAGTAACATAGTAAATTATATAGTGAATAGACTTAATGAAAAATATAAAATAAATAACAGGTAGCATAAGAAAATGACCAGAATCAGGAAAGCTGTGCTGGAATGATTGAAGTTTGGGAAACCCTATTTTATCCCACCAACCCATTTCTATCCACCATCACTTGGCTCAGAACAACATCTGAGAGAAGTAGGTTATAGAGGTGAGCAAAGGGAAAGAAGCATTGGTGGTCCTCATAGGACAGTTTAGTGGGACAGTGCAACTAAGGAACCTGGACTGCCACCTGGGAGAAGTTAGCACCCAAAGGGGTCAGGTGTCAACATAAATTTTGGGGCAGAAGGAGAGGCCACTGAGGGTTGCTGACCCAAAACCAGTAGGTGATCCAGTGTGGGCACATCACTTAACCTCTCTGGTCCTCAGGGATTTTTTCATCCTTAAAATGAAGACAATAGGTAATTTTAAAAGCTCTTTCCAAGATGTCCAAGGCATGTTGTTAAGTTATAGAAACAAGTTTCAGAGCAATAGAGGATGATTCCATTAGTAAATGTGAACTATACATACAAAGAGCTTTTCTGGAACTGACTGCTGAGAATCTCTTAACAGGCTTGCTATTGGGGAGTATTTGGGGCCACTGGGGAAGGGAAATTTTACTTATTAATTTTTTCCATTGAGATATAATTGACATATAATGTTGTATAAGTTTAAGTGTACAATGTGTCGATTTGACACATTTATATATTACAATTAGCACCATAACTTTAGCTAACACCTCTATCACATTGCATAATTATTTCCTTTTAAATTTTTATATTTTTAATTTATTTTTTATTTTTAATATATTTTATTGATTATCCTATGACAGTTGACCCATTTTTTTCTCCTCTTTATTCCCCTCCACCCTACATCCCCCCCACCTTAGTTCATGTCCATGGGTGTACATATAAGTTGTTTGGCTTCTCCATTTCCCATACTATTCTTAACCTCCTCCCCCAACATCTATTTCATACCTACCATTTATGCTTCTTATGCCCTTTCCCCTTCTCCTCCCTCCCCTCCCCACTGATAACCCTCCGTGTGATCTCCATTGCTGTGATTCTGTTCCTGTTCTAGTTGTTTGCTCAACATTGTTTTTGTTTTTGTATTTTTTAGGTTCAGTTGTTGATAGTTGCGAGTTTGTTGTCATTTTATTTTTTATCTTCTTAAAGATATGAAATACTGTTCATATTTTTTATCTTCTTTTTCTTAGATAAGTCCCTTTAACATTTCATATAATAATGGCTTGATGATGATGAACTCCTTTAGCTTTACCTTATCTGCGAAGCACTTTATCTGCCCTTCATTCTAAATGATAGCTTTGCTGGATAGAGTAATCTTGGATGGAGGTCCTTGCCTTTCATGACTTTGAATACTTCTCTCCAGCTCCTTCTTTTCTGCAAGGTTTCTTTTGAGAAATCAGCTGACAGTCTTATGGGAACTCCTTTGTAGGTAACTGTCTCCTTTTCTCTTGCTGCTTTTAAGATTCTCTCCTTATCTTTAATCTTGAGTAATGTAATTATGACGTGCCTTGGTGTGTCCTTCCTTGGGTCCAACGTTTTTGGAATTCTCTGAGCTTCCTGGACTTTCTGGAAGTCTATTTCCTTTGCCATATTAGGAAACTTCTCCTTCATCATTTTTTCAAATAAGTTTCAATTTCTTGTTCTTCCTCTTCTCCTTCTGGCACCCCTATGATTCAGATGTTGGAATGTTTAAAGTTGTCCCTGAGGTTCCTAAGCCTCTCCTCATTTTTTTGGAATTCTTGTTTCTTCATTCTGTTATGGCTGAATGTTTATTTCTTCCTTCTGGTCCAAACCATTGATTTGAGTCCCAGTTTCCTTCCTGTCACTGTTGGTTCCCTGTACATTTTCCTTTATTTCACTTTGCATAGCCTTCACTTCTTCTTCTATTTTATGACTATACTCAACCATTTCTGTGAGCATCCTGATTACCAGTGTTTTGAACTCTGCTTCTGATAGGTTGGCTCTCTCTTCATCACTTAGTTTATTTTTGGAGCTTTGATCTGTTCTTTCATTTGGGCCATATTTCTTTGTCTCTGCGTGTCTGTTATGTAGTAAGGGGTGGAGGCTTAGGTATTCACCAGGGCAGGACAACCACGTCACTGTGTTGTGGTGCTGTATACGGAGGAGGGGTCTGAGAGGGAACAATGCTACCTGCTCAGCTCTCTAGGCTGGCTCTCAGTCACTTCCCCTGCTACCCACAAGCAATTGGGCCCTTCAGGTGCTGATTTCCAGGTAGGTGGGTATGTGTATGTTCTAGGACCCTGTGGGTCTCTCCAACAAACTCTCTTGTAAGGCTGGCAGTTTATCCCATCGCTGCAACCCCCACAGGTTTTTACAGTTAGAGGTTTATTTTCTCACTCTGGAAGCCTGGATTGCACTCTCTGTCTCATTCCCCAGTTGTTCCTCCCAGTCCTCCAGCTTCTGCCTCGCCGTGGGTCCTCTCCACCCTGGCTGCCCATCTCTGTCCCTCCTACCAGTCCTGATGAATGTTTCTTCTTTAACTCCTTAGTTGTCGGACTTCTGTACAGTTCAATTTTCTGGCAATTCTGGTTATTTTTTTATTTTCAATTTGTTGTAGTCTTTCTTTTGGTTATGGGAGGAGGCAAAGTATATCTATCTGCACCTCTGTCTTGGCCAGAAGTACAGAATTATTTCCTGTGGTGCGAACATTTAAGATCTGGTCTCTCGGCCAGATTATAACCCAACACTGTTGGCTGTGATGACTGTGCTGGGCATCAGATCCGCAGAACGTCATCTTCCAGGTGCAAGCCGTACCCTTAGCAACATCTCCCCAGTTCGGGGACGGGGCATTTTAGAGCCCACATTGACCCTTCCAACAGATGATAGGGGAGGCTCTGGAGTCAGACTGCCAGAGTTCAGATCCTAGCCCCTGCCCTTACTAGCTGGATGACTGGGCAAATGATCCAACCTCCCTGTGCCTTAGTTTCTTTGGCTCTAAAATGAAAATAATGACTCACAGGGTTGATGAGGACTAAATGAATTAATACACGTGAAGTGCTAAAACAGTGCCTGACCCATTGTAAAAAGTTATATAAATGTTAATGGTTATTATCATGAACTAATAATACTTTATAACTTAAGTGCCTTATAGCTTAACACACAGAGATTCTATTGTAGCCTACTCAAGGGTTTTTCCTAGCTCTCCCTCCGTTTCTAACTGCCTCGAACTATAATAAATAGCAGGGTGAGGTATCGAGCTAAACTTCCCTGATTTACCTCCTGTGACCCTCACTGGCACCTCCAAAATCAGACCCTTTCTAAAGGGCTGGGACCAGACTAGAAGGACTCTCAGGTCTGCAGAGGACCGCCCCTGGGGCCAGGCCAGGACAAACCGGTTTCCAAGTATGACTGACCACGCCAGCCTCCAGGTTCATACACGGGCTCTTCGTGTCCCCATGCCCTACAATAATCCTGAAGAAACAAGAGCCCAGTTTCATAGTAAGGGTCTTTTCCAGGAATTCTGAAAACATAGAAAACACTCAAATATTTTAAAGCAGCACTTTTGTCGGCTCTGCAACCTCTGTGAGGTAAGCTTTCAAAGAAACACCTTAGGCCGAAGGGACATGAGCAAGGGTTTGGGGCGGTGGGAGTGTTACATGTCTTGCTTGGGTGGTGCCTGCTTGGTTGTCTGTGTTTGTCAAAACTCCTAGAACTATATACACTGAGAGGGTGATTTTACTATTTGCAGATTATACCTCAAGTCTCCCTTAAATTAAAAGGAAACAAAAAAACCCTGAGCAGTGTAAACAGAGGGAATTATTTTTCTCAAACGGTAGATTAAAAAAATAATACAGTGTGCCAGAGAGAATTTTCTCCTTGCAGCAGGTTAGTTCTAAAAGATAAGAAAGAGAAGCTGTCCTTGAGGACACAGTTTGGAGAATGAAGCCTCGTGGTACCCTGCAGAATCATCTCAGACTTGAAATTCCCTTCTTGTTTCAAGCCATCGAGCCCTGACTTTGTTGGTTACAGCCAGACAACGGTCTGAATTTTCAGAGACTTTTAACGGGAACTGACTCTTCCTGCATTAAAAATAAATGCAATTTATTTCTGCATCTGCTCCCAAATGTCCAGGACTTAAAAAGAATGACATCAGGTCTAAAACTTGTGGAAAATTTACAGCCTGTCACCAACAACCTGAATAATAAGCTTCCAACACTCTAGCTGTCCCCGCGGAGTGTTACGGTACATGATTTTAATTCAGGAGATGAATATGAGTTTGCATGGTTTCCTTTCAGGCCAATACAGAAAAGCCTGCCTTGAATAAGTCAGAGCAGGCTGGGAGAAATGCTCTTCTCTCTGACATCAACAAAGGGAAGAAACTGAAGAAGACAGTCACCAATGACAGAAGTGCACCGATATTGGACAGTAAGTGAAAAAAGTTATTTTCCATGGAGATAAATGGTTTATGGTCTAACAATCCACCCTATCCTCTTTTTTTTTTTTTTTTGTGGTCAACAACAGCTGCAAAGCTAGCAGAATAAGGGACTGTCTCACTCATTGTAGGCCAAGGCTTCGGCTTGGGTTCCCTCTAATGCTGCAGGAAGCCAGTATAATAATTCTTTGTCTAAGTCACACACAGCAGCAATTCTCTAAATTATTGAAACACTTTCTGGAAATTAACCCTTTGCTCCTTGCACCACAGATCAAAAGGCAGCATGAAATAGGGAGTGGGAATCCTAGACTTGGAATCAAAGGATGTGGGTTCAAGTCCTGGCACATCCATCACTTACCATCTCCAAGCCTATTGTCCTCATTTGTTAAATGGAAATAATACTGTTCTACTGTCCCCGCAAGTTCATTGTGAGCATCAGATGAGATGATGCTTATAAAGTGTTCCGTTGTCCGTAAAGTAAAATTCAAGTATAAGACATGACATTAGAAGCTCAGAGAAAGAGGAAATGAGATAACAACTTTGCTTATCTACCCATCAAAAGTCTGAGATACTCTCTGGAACAAGGCAGGGCATGTATTAACAATTACCCACCACACAGGGTTAGTCATTAACTCTTACAGCAGAATGAAAAGTTACACGTGACTAGAATCTACTGACGGTAATGAGGCCTCGGGACAATCCCATCCCTAGGTGTTCCCACTGCCAGCCAGATGTCCCCAGAATTCGTCCTGGACCACGGGTCCCATTTGGACTCAATAGGAAATAGACAAGTGAATAATGATGTGAGATTATAGCCAAGTGGAGGGTAAGAGGGGCTTAGGAAGGATTCCTAAGAAAAGTGCCGAGTGAGAGGGGAAGGACCAGAGTTAGAGGAGAACGTTGGTGTGGGGGACCGGAAAAGAGGAAGATCAAGACCTTGGCCCACCGTTCTGCTACGGGCAATGTGGTGCGGATGAGAACACGCCACACCTCAGAAAGGAACTGCGGGGTCTTTGACTCTTGATACAGTTTTACCTTTAGATCAAAACTGATGTGGTTAATGAATAATCGCCATCTTAGCCCTCCTGATCCATGTGACAAGACTCCCAAGGGGAATCCTGCACAGTCACTTAGGTAAGGGGAGCCTTGGTCCAACAACTCGCACGTCATGATGCCTGGTGTGGGGCCAGGCTAGGCTCCGGGGAGGTGGGTGTGAGTTCCCCGGATGGTAACGGAGACTGGACAGTCTGGGGCCCAGTCCTGAATCCACTAGTGGAAACTCGTATTCTTCAAGATCCACTTCTCCCATGAGAAGGAAATAAATGTTATTTCTTCTCTCTTCCAACTATTCACTGTGCTTGGTGGACACAAAGTGCAACCCAGTGCATGCCCTTGTTATCCATGCCGTTAATTGGACAGCAGGACTGTTGTCACAAGCTCTTTGCACGTGACAAAGTCCATCTATGGTTTGGTATTTGTTTGCAGGTGAAACCTCCCTGGGCCCATTATGAAAATATCGACCATGGTTATGCATGACATAACACTTGAAGTCAGCCTTGTCCTGCAGTTTGATGACTAAGTGGCCCGTGCCAGTTAGAACTGCTTTAGCTTCTCTACTGAAAGATCTACTCACGGATGCTGTCTCATAGTGCACGGATCACTCTGAATGTGCAGCACCATTTAAAGATGTCCTATGGAAATGCAGCATTACAAAACGTATCACTCATTAACGAATAATTACTGACAGTAATTAAAATCAGTAAAAATTCCAAATTTCTTCTATCAGCAGAGCTCCCATAAGTATCCCAAAAGCTATGTACCTAAGAAAAGATACAGAGCTAACGAAGGCATGATAAATCTAATCCAGAAAAAAGAAAACACAAATGAATAAAATCAGAACTCAAGAAGCAGATAAGCTAAGAGATTCAAAGCAGATTTTTAAAAATTAAGGATGCTACAGTGAAGTTATGTGGAAAATCATTTTGAAATCTTAATTTTCTAAGAAAAGCATAAATTTACCAGTATTCCCTTATGAAGCCTCAATGAGCAAGGAAAAAGTTGTAACCTTTATCATTTTACTTTCCCTCCTAAAACTTTAGAGCCGGATGATTTTATCAGTGAATTCTTTCAGATTATAAGAAACAGCTCATTCAAAAGCTGTGTGAATTCCCAAACACAGGAAGAGACCGAAAACTACCTGATAGGTGTAAGGAGACCAGCATAGCCCTATTACCACAGCATGACAATGGCAGCTTGTAAACAGAAAGAAAGCTTATACATCAGTGTGTCAGGGGGCCGGTGGCAATGTCTGGAGGCTTTTTTAGTTGTCATAACTGGTGAGCTGGGCATTCCTGCTGACATCTAGTGGGCAGAGGTTAGGGATGCTGTCAACACTCAACAGAGAACAGGTCAGCCACCCACAAGGAAGAATTACCTGACCCAGATACCACTTGTTCCAAGGGCAAGAAATCATAGATGAGAGGGTACTAACTAAAAAATAAAATAAAATAATCTAATTCAATATGTATATTAAAAAAATAATTCACCAAAACCAGGGTTTATCTCATTTTTAATGTTAGAAAGTCTATAAATTCATAGTAAATAAGAAAAACCATATAACTCTGAAACATTAGAGGCATTCTCATTAAAATCAAAGTGTTTTCCTTTAGCAACATTAATAATTTACATTATTATGGAAGTTCAGTCATGGAAGTTATAACTTATATAAAACAAAATAAGACACACAGCTATTTAAAAAGAGGAGGAAAAGCCTTTATTATTTGAAAATCATGTCTACTAGAAAATCTAAGGTATTTTTTTTGTAAATTTTAAGTTAAAAAGATAGTAAAATATTTTATTAGATAGCAAATGAAATATCCTAGTGCCAATAATAATAATAACCAATAACAAAATTTAGTAGAAAAAACACTCCTTTTACAATTTTAAAAACCAAAACTGTATTCAAAGTAACCCTAACAAAAGGCCGGTGTGACCCATATCAAGAAAATTACAAAACTTCACTTAATAAATCAGAAGACATGGAAAATAAACCATGTTTCCATAAAGTCTAAATATTATACAGTGTCAGGTCTCCTGAATTAATCTCCGGATCTCATGTAACACTCATCAAAGACTTGGCGAAGGCTTTCGGGGGTAGGACTTTAAACAGTGCTTAACCTCAGAAAACATACATAGATGACACAGTTTTTTAAAGAGGGCATAATCATGGCTCTCATACAGAGACAAAATGAACATATATCAAAGATTTTATATTTTTTTTATTTTTTTTAAAGATTTTATTTATTTATTTTCAGAGAGAGGAGAAGGGAGGGAGAAAGAGCAATGTATGGTTGCCTCTCACATGGTCCTCATTGGGGACCTGGCCCGCAACCCAGGCATGTGCCCCAACTGGGAATTGAACCAGGACCCTCTGGTTCCCAGCCTGCGCTCAATCCACTGAGCTACACCAGCCGGGCCAAAGATTTTATTTTGCTTATTAATTAATGAGGAATGATGTTATCAGCATGATGCTTTCAGTTCCAAAGAGAATAACAAAGTATCGCACACAGCCAGGCAGGTAAGTGCCGAAGTGAATTTACAAACAGGCGCTAAATGGGTCAATCAGTATCAGTTGCATTCCACTGAACACAATCAATTTGCATTTCTGTGGACGAATGTTATTTGTATTATTATCATTTTTCTAAAATTTACAGAGTGGTAAAACAGCTCAAAGGCGATGGGAAATAATACAGAAAACTAGAATTAGCCATCTTTTCCTTTCTTCTTCCTTTCTTTGCCCATTTCAAAAGCTTTCACAATATTTTGGAAATAAATGCAAAATAAAACAAAATCTTTGCACTGTCTCAAATTGCAAAGAATTTCTAAAGTGTGGAAGCCTACTGTTGGGCTTAATGACATTAAAAAATTAGAATCAACCTAAAACACCATCAAATAAGCAGATGTTTAAATAAATGACAATACAGTCATGTTCTAAAAACACTGTGCTGTCCTTTAAACTCATGCTTTTAAAGAATATTTAATGGCATGGGAAATACTAACAATAAAGTGTTAAAAAAAGCAGGCTAAAAACTATCCAGTGAATTTTAGTCTTAATTTTAAGAAAAATATATAAAAATGAAAAGATACTGGCAGGGAAAAAATATACTAAAACAGTGGTTATTTCCAAGGAATAAAATTATGAGATATTTTATTTTTTTAATTTTTACTATTTCCTTTCTTCTCACCTTTTACCACATCTTCCCCTTCCTTGAGACTTTCTTTGAAGACCCTTATATTTAGCAAATAGGTACTAACTCATGTGGCAGGTGGCCGAGTGGGGGTCTGGCAGCAAGTCACTACCTGTCATCGCTTATTCCACCCCTGGGCCGAGGACTGTCCGAGAGAGGAAGGATCCCCTCCTTTCCTGCTTAGGGTGGGTGAATCCTTACTATCCCGCATGTTAATGAAATTCCAGATGTCTACCATGGGTCCAGGTTTTATCATTATTCTTTACTTGGGCTAGAAGCGGTGAAGCACTCTTGCAGAGTTTTCAAACCTGTGTAAAGACTGTTTTCTTCCTCTGCAGAACCTAAAGGAGCCGGTGGTGGTGGCGGTGGTGGCGGTGGTGGCTTTGGGGGAGGTGGCAGTGGAGGTGGAAGTGGCGGTGGCGGCGGCAGCTTTGGAGGAGGTGGACCGCCCGGTCTGGGAGGACTGTTCCAGGCTGGAATGCCGAAGCTGAGACCCACAGCCAACAGGGATAATGGTAAGGAGGGCTTCCTTCTCTCTCAGTTACTGAAGACCAGAGTTCGGTGGTTTGGAGGCTTGGGATCCCCTCTTAGACACTCTGCCCTTTAAAACATTGTAGAATGCTCGAAATTGTTAACATTTTTATAAGAGAGACTCTATTTAGCATCTTTTAAAAGTTAAATCAGTATCTGACAGCTCCACTGAGCTGTTATATATTTGTCCATTGTCCTTGGGGTAACTTGTACTTTTTTGTACTTTTCTAAAGGGTAAGCTAGAGTGGGAAGGAGAGAAAGGAACAAATGGAACTTGCCACCCTTGGAAACTCTGCCTGGTGACCTGGCAAATTCAGCTTTTCGTGTGAGGTAGCCTGATGCAGCTGTCACGTGTAGTACATACTTGTGAGCCACTTCTCACACACACTGTGGAGCGTGTCATGTGGAATAGAATGACCTATCTCACTAAACATAAACAGGTGTTTTGCTTGACAGACAGTTGGCCTTTCAGGACTCATGATTGTAAGTCTTCTCTGCAGGGAGCCAGGAAATGAGTCCCACAGGATTGCCCGTGAGCCTGACGGCCAAGGGGAAAGCTGAACCTGGTCATGCCTAAATAAAAACCTTACAGAGGTTGTGAGGCACTCTCCAGACTATCACAGAAGCTCATGAAATTGTACCATGGAATTTTCTTTTTTCATGGTTATCATTAGAAGAATTTTATTTCTAATTCTGTGATCTTTTAAGATGTTCATGGGAAACGTATGAAATTCTCATGTCGATACGAAGATAAAGGCAAAGGCACTGAATCCTCAGGGTTAGCTGACTATTTTAGCATTGGATGGTCAACATCTAGAAAGAGACTCAATAATATGAGAGATTCTATCTTGCTGGACCTACATTTAAATTTTAATTTATTTATTTAAAACCCACCCAAAGGATTTGAGGTAGCTGACAAATGCATACATTTAGTACTTTAACAAAAAGTGAAGAAATTAAGGCAAAAAACAACTGGAAGTGAAATAATAAAATGAAGATGGAATGTAAATTGGTGTATAAAATGGTATACCCGAAGTGTAGTGTTCATAGTATACTATACATGTAACAGATCCTATCCGTGTAATGTAGTAACTGCAGTTTTAATCTGAACTTGGAAAATATCACTTACTACAAATTGGGGTCAGAGAAATATACCACACAGCCTAGGACAATATATCTGTTTTCAAATACTTAGTCAAAAAAAAAAAAAAAATTCTAGAGTTCACATTACTCCAATGTATAAATCCATCCACATGTCTGTCATGGTGGCTTGGATAAAATCTGGGCTCCTCTGGCCTGCGAAGCTCTCTATGAGCAGACGGCCCCTGAGTGCTGGCCACCCAGGCTCCATGGCCAGGATTCCTGGGCGCACTGTGCCCTGGGCACACAGGCTCGGAGTTTGGTTTTTCCTGAAGCTCCTTCCGCGTCAGGGCCTTTGCACCTGCCAGTCCAGTGCCTAGAGTGTTGTTGTTCAGTTCTTTACGGATTAATCCCATCCACTGGCATCAACTCTTTCAATTAAACTTTGATGGGGCTTTTTTTTTCTTTTTTTTTTAAAGATTTTTATTTTTATTTATTTTTAGAGAGAGGGGAAGGGAGGGAGAAAGAGAGGGAGAGAAACAGCAATGTATGGTTGCCTCTCACATGGCCCTCACGGGACCTGGCCTGTAACCCAGGCATGTGCCCTGACTGGGAATCGAACCGGGACCCTCTGGTTCCCAGCTCCCGCTCAATCCACTGAGCTACACCAGCCAGGGCTGGGTTTTTTTTTCTTTTGCTTCTTAGTTCCTTCTTATTGCAATCATTACTTTCCCATTATACTTTTGCACCTTCTCTTGAGAATTTCTCTTTGAAGAAACTAGGTAACCTCTCCTATATGAAGATTTATACTGGGACAACTAATCTCTTCACCTTAAATGGCTGTTATTTTTTTAGGCCTAAGAGGTACCAGGGCAAGGGATGGTGATCTATTCCTCTTCCTCCAGGAAAGACTGCACAAAACCTGATTTAAATAAATAATAGTTACCTATATTTATAGCATCTAGGGAAGGACTTGCAGTAGCTGGGAAGATATTCTAGTTCCCTGCTTTCTTTTAAGATTCCTAATTTTTGAACTGAATTTTTCCCCCTGTTCTTCAGATTCTGGAGGAAGCCGACCCCCGATTTTGCCACCAGGAGGAAGAGCCACATCTGCCAAGCCTTTCTCACCCCCAAGTGGCCCGGGGAGGTTCCCCGTACCTTCTCCAGGCCAGAGAAGCGGACCCCCAGAGCCCCAGAGGAACCGAATGCCTCCCCCGAGGCCCGACGTGGGCTCGAAGCCTGATAGTGTGCCCCCACCAGTACCTAATACGCCAAGACCCATTCAATCAAGTCTGCACAACCGGGGGTCCCCACCAGTGCCTGGGGCCCCCAGGCAGCCAGGCCCCGGGCCGACTCCTCCCCCTTTCCCCGGAAACCGAGGTGCTGCTTTTGGAGGAGGCTCCATCCGTCAGACCCCCTCAGCTTCACCCTCCAACAGGCCTCCCCTGCCCCCCACCCCGGGCAGGGCCTTGGATGACAAGCCCCCTCCTCCTCCTCCCCCGATGGGCAGCAGGCCCTCCATCCACAGGGAAGCCGGCCCACCTCCGCCCCCTCAGAACAGCAAGCCCCCGGTGCCTTCCACTCCGCGGCCTTCCTCCTTGTCGCAGGCCCCGCCTCCGCCCCCGCCCCCCAGCAGGCCGGGCCCTCCCCACCTGCCTCCGGGTTCCAGTGGCAGTGACGAAATCCCACGGCTCCCACAGCGGAATTTGTCCCTCTCTCCGTCTGCACCTCCCTTACCTTCACCTGGACGTTCGGGCCCTCTTCCTCCCCCGCCCAGTGAGAGACCCCCTCCTCCAGTGCGGGACCCTCCGGGCAGATCAGGTATGACAAGACATGGGCTGAGTTGTCTCCCTGAAACCCAGCCTGCCCACATGTCACTAATGATCCTACGCCGGGTCCGACAGGACGCTTAAGTTTGACCCCTCAAACTGCTTTCATCTGTTACGCGACACCTACCACTGCGTGATTTCATCCTGACCTCCTGTAAAACGACGAGGAGCGCGGGACTTAATTTCCGTCTGCGTTGTAGAGATGAGACCAAGTAACCGATAGAGTTCAATGACCACAATCTAGTTAACAGAGAAGAGGCTAGAATTTTCATCATCCCTCTCACCAGTTTACAACCCTGCCCCCTAAAGTGATTTCAGGTGTCTTAACTGGGGAGCTAAATTTCCATCTCCTGTAGGAGGGGCCCATTATTTCACCAAGAAGGGCAGTTATTTCAGAGCTAATGAGCTTCTCCTGCACTTCTCTCTTTACCTGTCAAGCTCTCAGGCTACTTCCCTGCTTATTAAAGACAATGTTAGCACCCGCTTTTCTGTGTGTTGACATCTCTGACACGTAGATCCCTCGGAGGATCAGATAAAGGTGTAGGCCTGGCTTCACAGAAACGCTCGTAAGTATAAACTGGAACGATGCGTGCTGTTTCCTGCATCGAAGGACCCGCTGAAGCGCATCTGTGGCCCCTGCCCAGGGTTGAGAAACCTGAATGTCAAGGAATAATTACCTTTAAAATATGAAATGAAATGTGCATATTCCCCAAGGTTTGTACTCTATTAATTATTGATGGACTCAGAGAAACTAGATTACTTTTAAATTTTAACCTTATGCATACAAGATGTTTGGAAATGTGGTATTCTTTTTCCCCCTGCAAAGTTAACTGACCTTTGACCCTGTGGCCTCAGGGACCTAATAAACACCATTTTTTAAACCAGTAGCCCTCAAACTTGACCCCATACTGGAATCACTGGGGAGATTTAAAAACCACGATGGGCCCGTCCCCAGGATTTCTGGTTTTGTTACTCTAGGTTTTAGATGGGACATCGGGATATCAGGATTGTAATATCCCAGTGATTGTAATGTGCAGAAATGTTTGAGAAACATCCCCTTGAACTGTCCTTCCATGGAGAGTGGGCCACAAATATAGAAAGTTACTAATCCCTTCAATCCAGTCCCTAGACATGCATCATCTCATTAAGTAATCTTCAGTGAGTGAAAAAGAACAAGTAGTCAGATGAATGAAATGCAATGTTTTCTCTGTATACAAAAGCTATGGATTTTCCCCTAAAGTGGCTGAGGAGCTGTTGCATGGCTCTACCAAATAGGTGAATCAACAGATTAATAAATCTTCCTCAAAATAGGGTAGGCAGTGACATAATTATAACATTTATTTATTGTTCCTTTTCATTATATGTCATACCTGTTTATTATAGAATAAGAAAGTACAGAAAAGTAGGAAGAAAACAAATATCTATAATCCTGCCACCACAGCCATCCAGAAATGATCGTTGATAACATTTTTGTATATTTCAGGCTTTTTTTTTAAAGATTTTTTATTTATTTATTTTTAGAGAGAGGGGAAGGGAGGGAGAAAGAGAGGGAGAGAAACAGCAATGTATGGTTGCCTCTCACATACCCCCTACTGGGGACCTGGCCTGCAACCCAGGCATGTGCCCTGACTGGGAATCAAACCGGGACCGTCTGGTTCCCAGCCCGTGCTCAATCCACTGAGCTACACCAGCCAGGGCTCTTTCAGGCTTTTAAAAATGCATGTATATATATATATATATACACACACACACACATATATACATGTTTACAAAATTAGTATCACACTACAAATATTGGTTGGCAATTTGCTTTCTATTTAACAATATCTTGTTAATATTACCTGATATGACATAACCTAACTTTTAGTGACTGCATAATATTAACTCCTCCAAAATACCTTGGTTCCTTAATTCCTCACTTGGTCATATAAGACATCTCCAGATTTTTGCTGTTGCTGATAATGCAGGACTACATTCTTTAGTCAAATATTTATGCACATCTCTATGTATTTCCTCCGTGTGAATGCCTAGAAATGCAATTTCTAGGTCATGATTATGCACAGTAAACCATGGATTTATAGGTACTGCCAAATTGGCCTCTAGAAAATTCCTACCAATTTATATCCCCACAAGGAATGTATGGCAGGTCATCTAGGGCCACCTGGATTTTGAGAGATGGCTCATCTTCATTGTTGGGAGAATGGGCTTTTGAATTTGACAGATTTGTAGTCAAATCCTGGCTCTTCCTCTCATTGGCTTCATGACGTGGTCTTTTAACTTTCCGACACCTCCAGGGCTCTGCTGTCTCCACACCTCTCAGCGCTGTTGTAAAAATCAAATGAGAAAAGGGTGTGTAGTGATTACCTTATTTCCCAACATCAATGACCACTTTATTATGATGCTGCCAGTGGGAAATAGAAATGTGTTCTATTATCCTTGCCCAGGTTTGGAGCAGGCGACCAGAATGTTGCAGAAGAAGGAACTTGAACAGTTACTTAAACAGAGAAAGATCAAGTCGATTAACTTATATAGTACCAGGCCCAATAACATTGGAAGCCTAGTTGACATGGGTGACAGTTATGTGGTGGTAGTACCAGTGAGGTTAAGCCCACAGCATGAGAGACACTCCTCTCCATAATAAATCTACTCCTACTGACTGGGACACAAGCCAGAGTGACTCCGGAGTGTCAAGCAGGTGGGACAATAAGTATGGGACAGTGCCTCAGCACCAGGTGAGGCATTGAAGACACCGTGAGAGACCAACCAGGGCAGGGCGTGCCTCCTGCCTTCACCAAGTGTCTGAGCCAAGACTTCCAGGCCCGGCTGTCTGTGATGGGCAAATTGTTCCTTTTAAGGCCCTCTAGTTGGATTCGAATCTGCAATTAACAAGAGATTATAGCAATTCAAGATGTTGTATTACATAAAATGTCAGCCTCTGGCAAGTGGGGTACACTGCTGAAGATCAGGAATAATTACTAAGTCCCTTTTAGTTTATATGAAAAAATGCTTAAGTTCCTTTTTCTTTCTTTCTTTTTTTTAATTTACTAGTGACCCAAATATCCTCTGCATTTGGAAAATGGGAAAAGCAAGACAGGTTCCTGTGTATTATCAAAAATAATTTACTTTGAATTATTTTCTAGGAACTTAAAAATTTCTGATTATACTGTACTAATGCATTTTCTTAAGAAGTGGTTTCAAATACTTATATACCCCTTTTTATTTGCTTTTGACACAGTATTCCTGGCAGTAGTGCTGTGGGAAAGGTGACTATTTGGTGCTCTTTGTAGATAGGAAGCCAAGCGCCATGGGGGGAGCAGCCTGCTCAGGGTCAGGGTCCTGCACCAGCATTTATAACCGTGCACTTTAACTAGCTATTTGTCACTCCCTGTGTTCATCTGCCTCCCAAAAGGGGAAGAACCAAGAAGGAACTTCTACTGTTCTCAGGATGACTAATGTTGAGTTTCCTAATCCCACTTCTGTCTGGAAACAGATTGTATGCCTCACAGAAACATGCCTGTAGAATTAGCAATAATGCTATGAATTTAAAGAACTTAATTCCTCTGAAGATCTAAAATAACTTAATAACTATCTGCTTTTTAAAATTCTTTTATAAAACAGCATTTAATAAGCATGTCACAGTAATTAGTTCAACAGCTGTTTAAAAGGATATGAAAATGTGTTTTAAGGGTGAATATAGGTTGTCAGTATAAACAGATTATCACCTGTTCTCAATTTAACTATCATCTCCAATCTCAGTACTAACTCAAAGCCAGAACAGCCATTCAGCTCCAATATGCACCCGTTTCACATCTGTGTATACATATGAGCATTTCTGAGTTTGCATGTGCCTACTCCTTTCTTGTCTGGGTCTCCTAGGAAGTCTCAACGATTTCTCCATGTTCTCTAGTAAAAGGGCATGTATCCGTCAGGCACTCAATAATTACATTGGTGATGGCCATGGTAAGGTATTGCCCTTAACTGTTGTCTTTTCTTTTGCTTCAGGCCCTCTCCCACCTCCTCCTCCAATAAACAGAAATGGCAGCACATCACGGGCCCTGCCTGCCACCCCGCAGTTGCCATCCAGAGGAGGGGTAGACAGCCCGAGGGGTGGGCCCCGGCCTCCCCTTCCTCCAGACAGGCCGGGTGCTGGGGCCCCTCCTCCACCTCCGCCATCAACATCAATTAGAAATGGCTTCCAAGACTCTTCATGTGAAGGTAAGCCGTGGTCCCAGCTCCTTGGAAACACACCAGCTATAGAGCAGCAGTTGAATGAGAAATTTGTTTGCGTTTGTTAGTGTTTTTACATACATTTCTTCTTTGCAAGACCCTCATTATCACGCTGCTCTGCTCTGACTGTCTAACCCAGTGATTTTCAACCTTTTTCATGTCATGGCACATATCAACTAATTAATAAAATTCTGCAGCACACCAAAACATGTATTTTGGGCCAATCTGATTTAAAAAAATAGGTTTAATTTTGATTCATTCACACTGGATGGCTATTGTTGTATTATTTTTTTATTTGACAACCTAAGGGAAAAGAGGTCAGTGCCCCTGACTAAATAGTCAGGTATTGCATGTTTTAAAAATTCTTGCAGCACATCAGTTGAGAATCACTGATAACCATATTAGGGCCCACTGTGATTTCAAATTAAAAATAGTAATGCCCCCTTCTCCACTTTTCAAAAAGGCAGATTATGTTTCTCTGTTCCTTGTTTAAGTCTCATTTTGTTTAACTTTCTAGAGATGCCAGAATTCTAAAATGAAACATTTTTATAGCTTTCTTTATTACCTATCTTTCTACACAGTTTGCTGTGGGTAAGAGGCACAGCGGCCTGCAGGTACTGGCAGTTTCCTTCTGCCTGTGTCAGAGGGCCCCAAGGGTTCCTTCCACCAGTGGGAGAAATAACTAAGACAGGCGTCCCAAGCCTTGGCCCCCGACTCCTGAGAGGGACCGGCTGGGTCCTAATCAAAATCACTTGGATCTGGCTTTGGTTTGATTGGAAGGCCAGTATATTTGATTGATGTGCAATATCAGTGACACGTCTAGCACTTCCTGCTTTCTTCTAAACTTCTAGACAAAAAACTAGAAGTGATCTCTTCAGTTCTATTTCATGATGTGCCTTTCATTATATCTCTTCATAGTAGACTGTCTGTTACTGAAGATGCTGTTTGTCTCTCCCTCAGATGAGTGGGAAAGCAGATTCTACTTCCATCCGATTTCTGACTTGCCACCTCCAGAGCCATATGTGCCAACAACCAAAACATATCCCAGTAAATTGGCGAGAAATGAAAGCCGGAGTGAGTATTTCTGCAAGGGCTTTTGGCAGATCCTGCCTGAATAGCCTGGGTTATGTACAACTGAGGGGTGCACAGGAAATCCGGGCCTCTTGCCTTGAGCAGGGAGACTTCAGAGAAGTCACTTCTGGATTTGAAGCCATCTAAATTCTGGTAAACTCCGCTTCTGCAGCCAGTGAAGAAAATGGAGGTAACCCAGAGTGCACATGAGAAAAGATTATTTTAATGTGTCATTACAAGCCCAAAATACTTTTGGGATGCTATTAGATTAAATTTTATCATTTTGCTTGTTTAGAGAATCTTTTCCCATTTTGATCTTCCTGAGATGGCACAAATAGAACCATCTTCTTTCTATTCCTATTAGTTTTGAGACTGGCAAGTGTCTTATTGATCATAACAAAAACTGACTGTAACTGCCTTGATCTTTTAAATATATTATAATCATAGCTTTACAGAGCATTACACAACATTTTCAGTGAGCCCATAATCTCTCCACGTAACAGATATTTTCATCTTATCACGTTCTTGTCTAATTTTTATCCATTGAATTTTGATTAATTTATATGGTTATAATTATAGAGTACAGTTTTTTGATGGTGAAGTTTATATAACATTGCTTAGTAAACAGCTCCCTACTTTAGCACATGGTTTTCATTATACCAGTTTCCTTCAAGTCAGCATTTAATAATTTAGTTTACCATTATTGGACACTTAAGTTGTTTCTAGGAGTTTTTTCCCCTAATATACGTAATGCTACCATAAGAAGTGAATCACTTTTCCACTATTGGAAAAGAATGTGAACAAGAAGAAGAAATGGAAAAACTAACATTTTACAACAATAAATGTATAGAACTGAGAATTATCGTGAAATATACATATATCACTGATAACCTGTACGAGCCTTAGCTTCAGAAGCAAACTCCCAGAGCAGAAACGTGCGGAGAAAAGGTGTCTGAGCGTGTCAGACACCGTCCCTGCCCTTGCCCTCACTCCCTCGGCAGAGCTCCTCGCACATCCTCAGAGCCCGCTGACTTTCTTGTACGCAGTTCTTAATTTTCAGTTTGTTCCCAACCTCGGAGCAAATTGGTATCAGCTGAACTTGAGGCTGGTTAGAAGCAAAATTACGGACTTCAGGGAGACTTGACAGGTGGTAGGAGGAGGAGGTGGGGACACAGAGCTGTGCCGTGTGTCACAGCACGGGGCAGGTTACTAAGGACAGGCCAAGCTTTGCGTTGTGCCTCTGTTGAAGATTTCAAAGAATTCAAAAATATTTTAGGAAATTTTCCACGAACAAATGACAGAAATAAATGGAATATTGCTGCTTAAAAGAAGTTTAGCCCTGGCTGGTGTGGTTCAATGGATTGAGCACCAGCCTGTGAACTGAAAGGTCACTGGTTCGACGCCCAGTCAGGGCACGGGCCTGGGTTGCAGGCCGGGTCCCCAGTTGGGGGTGCTTGAGAGGCAACCGATCAATGTATCTCTCACACATCGATGTTTCTCTCCCTGTCTTTTTTCCGCCCTTCCCCTGTCTCTAAAAATAAATAAATAGAATTTTTTAAAAAAAGAAGTTTAATTTCTGGGAAAACTCATTTATGTGGAATAATGTTTTCCTAGACAATGCCTAATAAAAAAGGTATAACTATAGTGAAAATTATCATAGAGGAGGCAGTGGTGGGCTTCACATGGAACACAGAGTGTCACAGAGCCTGAAACATGGTACACACTTAAAACTATTTCTTGAACTGGTGAATTAATTTCCACTGTCCCCCGAAACTTTTTGTAGATTTACTTTAAAGTTCTAGCATTGTGTATTTTAATATTTTATGCTGATAACGGATAATCTCTCTAAAAAATACATAAAGTATGAACAAATGGTTTTATTCACTCCTGTAGCTACCTTGGCCTCCAGGCCCACAGCCCGGTAGGGCACGCAGACAGCGCTGAGCGGTGCCACCTAATGAAGTCTGTGCACAGGCCAGCCCTTGTTTTGCTAACCATTTGCGGTATGGCAGCTGCTGGTCCAGGCCCCGTGACAGATGGCTGGTTTAAATCCAGATGAGTCTTTCCTCAGATGCCTGCCCAAGAAAAGACTTGGTTGGGATGGTAAGAGGAACAGGCAAGGTAATGGAATGCCAGTGTTTTCCTCTGCCCCTCTCCTTGCTCAGAGAGTTGGTTCTATCTCAGAAATCCCCAAGCGGGCTACTGGGGTTGCTGTCAAGGTGCCCGCTGAGGAATCTGTTGGTGCCAGCCCACCTGGGTCTCAGAGCAGTGGCCACAGCAGACACACTCAGTTGACATGTGCCCCTGGTGGACATGCTTAAGCACCTCAGCACCTGTCCCTGTGCCCAGCAATGGTAAGATCCTCAGAAAAGTGTGTGGGGCAGATGAATTTCAAAAATTGTGAATGGATTTTAAACCTGGATAGCTCCCAAATAAGTATAGTTTTTAAAAGAACACTATCAACAGAATGAAAAGGCAACCCCTGAAATGTGATAAAATATTTGTAAATCATATAGCTGATAAAGAACTAATATGAGAATATGTAAAAAATTCCTACAGTTCAACAACAAAAAACAAACAACCCAATTTTTAAAAGGGGTTGAATACTTGAATAGACATTTCTCTGAAGATCTATAGATGATCAATAAGCACATGAAAAGATACTCAATATCACTTATCATTAGGGAAATACAAATAAAACTACAACGAAATGCCACGTCACACCCATTAGGATGGCCACCATAAAAAACACATTGGTTAGAAATTAGAAGAAGCCTAAATGCCCCCAAAAAGGGAATTAGATGAACAAACCATACTATGCCTATGTAATAGAATGCAGTGTGTCATTAATAACTATATGTGTAAAGAGTAATGACTTTGAAAGATGTTCAAAATGACTATATATGATCCAATTTTTGGAAGACAAAAGGGAACTGTTTATATAGAGAAAATATACAAATGATGTTTTTTGGTTATCTCTGCGTGGTGCAAGCTTGGTGAATTTTTGGTTTTGTTTTTACTCATCTATTTTTTCTAAACCCATAATAAACACATACCATGTTTGTGCTAAGAAGAAAAACAATTTTTTTAACTTTCTTAACTTGATGCAAATACTCAGTAGCCAGTGGTAGATCATCCACTGGTAATATTCATTCAGATCCTTACTTGCTTCTCCCTTCTCATCCATGTGTGCCAGTCACAGGATGTAGGGCTGTGTATACCTTTGCACACCTCCCTGAGTTTCTACAGTGAGAACACAAGCTTTCTAACCAAAATCTATCTTTTGTCTATTTTTTTCACGTAGGTGGATCCAACCGAAGAGAAAGGGGTGCCCCCCCTCTCCCGCCCCCCTTGAGGTGATCCTTGCCTGCTCTCCTCCACCCGAGCCCCAGAGCGACTTCCGTGGTTGCTGTCGAGAGCGGTGCACCCTTCTCCCTTGTCCCCTTCCCGGAAGGAGTAGGGAAGAGGGAGGGGGGCGTGGGAATATGTGTGTGAGGGGTGGGAGTCCGATAAGGAAATGCACCTGGATTTTTATTGTGTATATTCTCAAAGCTATTGCTTGCTTCAGCGCAGCCCAACAGTGTGTACTGCTTAGGGGCCGACTGGCTTTTATGGCAAGTAGGCAGAGATGAATTGTGTCCCAGGTTTCAACCAACCAAATTCAAACATTCACCGTAAGTTTGCTGCAGATAATATTAAAGTCCCTGAGAGCTGCTCGCTTCCGTGCCTTTTTCGCATGCTTGGCCTCCTGTCTGTTCCCATGAACCACAGGCCACCTAAGCAAGTTGCTGAGCAAGGGCTCACGTGAAATTTTTGTGGTTGTAGATTACAGTCTTTGGTGGTCTGAGGTAGGCGCTAGGACAGAGCTGTCCAATAGAAATACGGTGTGAGCCACACACACAATTTAAATATCTCTAGTAGCCACATTGAACAAGGAAAAGAAATAGGTGACATTAATTGTAATATATTTTATCCAAAATACCATCTGGCCTGCATTTACAATGATAATTATTAATGAGGTATTTTACATTATTTTTTATTTGGTACTAAGTTTCAAAATCTGGTTTTGTGTTTCACACTTAAAGTACATCTCTGCACTCCTCACATTTCAAGGGCTCAGTGGCCACATGCGGCTGGCGGCTGCCACATTGGACAGCGCAGGTCTAGAAGACAGAGGATAGCTCAAAACCTCTTGTTTAAAAAACAAAAAATGAAAGATGAGCTTTAGCAACTCAAGAGGTAACTAAGAATAAAGTTAAGACCCAACACCTTGTCTGGCAGACAGCTTGATCTTAGATTTTGTCCCCTATTTTCTCTCTTCCCTTATTACCTGTATACAAGTGTGCTTCAGAGCACCAAGATCAGAAATTGCTCTAACAGCATTCACAGTCACGTGGAATAAAGCCGTTGGAAAGGAACGGAAAGCCTGTTCCAGGCTCAGACCCCGCGGCCTGCCCGGGAGCCCCCTGTCAGCTGCACTCCTGCCGTGCGCATTTGAGGGGCTCCCAGCCTGCTCCTCGGGGTGGGGCAGCGCAGTGGCAGAGGGGAAAGGCAGGGAAAGGTAGCACATCAAAAACACAGAAAAAGAGGCGAGATCTGGGTTGACGGGCAAAACTGTAAAAATCTAAATCTGATGCCTATGGGGTTGAGAGAGATTGTTACTGGAACCAGAGGGAATTTGAAACTGTCCAGGAAAACGAGTCATTTGCTTTGGATCTATGAAAATAAAGCTCCCAATGGACCACAGGGAAGAGCCAGCCTTGCCTTTTTTGTATGATTTTGTTTACAGACTTCACCGGGACTTTTTAATCTAACTATGGAATTGGAAAAAAATATTTCCATTTAGATATTTTATACAGGTGATTATGTTTGAAATGACCATTACTTATTTTTTTAAAGCCACATGGCCACATATGTATATGTATACCTATGTAAACTTTGTATCGTGGTTTCTGTGTCTGGTTCATGTATTACTGGGAGATGCTAACAAGAAACCAATCCAAAGAAAATTTTGAAAGAAGCATTCCTATTTATAGAAGAAATAACTTTCATTTATATAGAAGAAACAAACTTAGAGTTCTAGTAAATGGGATGTCTAATAAATTATGGTATTACCCATTGAATATATTGTATTTTTATACCTCGTCTTGCCAAAGTCCTGGGCTTAGCACATTACAGATCTTGGGTTCTGCCCCCTCCTCTGCCTTTTATTTCCCTTTCAGGAACTTGGGGTCCTTGACCCAAAGAGTCAAGAAATATAAAGGTATAACAACCTTGGCAAAGTATTTTCAAAAAAATGTTCATATTTTGGTAACATAGCAGCATCACTTTATTATTGGACTCTTTAATCAGATGTCATTCTTTATTCAACAGTCGATTAAAACTCCTGTGAGAAAACCTGATGACCCACCTCAGAAAAGGGGCCTTACTGGCAAACATGACAAAGAAAAGTCTCAGCCAAAGAAAGTGGGTTGGAATTTTATAAGGGAGAGCAAGAATGGCCCATTTCCTTACGGACCCCAACTCTGCAGGTACCATCCTAAAGTTTAAAACAGGGCCACAACTTATAGTTGCTATTCACCCAGGATGGAGATGTTTTAGAGTGTGTTTTTTAAGTGAATGGTTCATTAATACACTTATACTCTTGCTTTGAAAGTTAGCAGCCTAATTGCATCCAAAACTTTAAATAAATTCTATGCTAATATTTTTAACTATGGTAAATCACAAAAATGAATAATTTTCTTCCCTGAAATCAGAGCTTATGTGTGTTTTTTTCCATAAAACTTCCAGGTAAATGTATTCAAGATGCAATACAGTATTTTAACATTCACATATCATTTTATATGGAAATGTATTACAGTATTAAAATTCAGTGTTCAGTATTTATTTCACTATGCATTTTATTTAGTAAAAGCTGAGAAAAAAATGTTTAATCCAACGGTGCCTTACTTTGTGATTTGAAAGAAATCAACTTTTTATGTCTAAGTAGCAGATTATTTGCATATTTGTAAAACCTGTTAGGCCTTTATATTTTAACTTGTAATACAAATTTTGTTATCTGAGTAGCAAAAATGGGATGATTGTTAAAGTGCCCCAAAACCTTTGGCATGAAATTAATTTTTCCCTGTTTATAGTCGGGGACTGAAAAGGAAGAAAAAATGTTTTTCATACCACTGCACTATGTAAACATGCACATTTTCGTATCTGTGTTATCAGGATAGTTTAAATGATGGGGGAGAGTCTACTCGAGACATCTGCCTCTTTGTAAGTTAGCCAGACAATAAATAAAAGCAGAACGATATGAGTGTCAACTGGTGGTTTTTATTTCAATATTATCTATGTAAATATGAACAGAAGAGCAAGTGTCTGTTTTCTGTTTTATACTATGGTAAAGAAAGACATTCTCAAAGAAAAGAAGAAAGAAGGAGGTCTGTATAAGTAGGTAAATAGTCATGACATCTACTTTCTAATACCTTGTTTCTTTTTCCTGAGAACCTGTCTCTTCATCAGAATCTGTTGATGGTTTATTTGAGGCAGATGCTTCTACCCTAAGGTAAAGATGGATGGTGTAAGCAGTGGAAGATAAAATTACAAAGAGTAGCATTGACACCAATAAATTTAGGAAAGGCCAATAGGAATTGAGGAGGCCTGATCATTTTTAAAATTATCAGCTGTGTACGTGTGGGGGGCCTGTGTACGTATCTCAATACAGTATAATGGTTGACAGGTTAGGAAGACCTGGCTCCATCTTCACTTGCAAGTCACTTGACTTCTCGGAGCCTGTTTCCTCATGTGGAAAGTGAGCTGTCGCGCAGCATTACTGAGTGCAGTAAATCAGATGACGCACTCAGTCTGACTTCTGTGAGTGCTCGGGGAGCGGCAGCCACTGTTAGTATCACCTGGAACCAGACCGACTAGCAGGGGATTTGCCAGTGCCCTCTCAACGGGAAGCAGCAAGAGCGGGCAAATATCCCTGTCGAACTCCAGAGCAACTCCAGACAGCAGTCGCCTCACGTGCTGTCTTTTGGTCCCTTATACCTCCCAGGCCCGGAAAATGAAAATCCGTGTTGCTTCAGTCATCAAATACATTATTAGATTCAATTTGAAATCATAGATATTGAGACCTGGAACGAGCCATACATATAGGGCAGACTTAGAATTTATGATCCACAGTGGGACACTTTTAAAAGTGGAAGGGGTGTTAATAATAACTGCCTTGGTTCAATTGGTATAAGTCAGGACTGTCCTGGAAAATTGGGCTATGTGGTCACTCCACTCAGAGGTCATCTAGTCCAACTCTGTGGCCTTACAGTTGGGTGACTTAAGGCCCCAAGTCACATACTACCGATAGACAAGCAGTATGACTTTTCCACACCACGCTCAGTTCTTTCATCCCTCCCACCTCTAGCTAAAGTCTGCTTCATGTGTCTTTCACATTTGCTGGAAAGAAAAGGAGAAATGACAAGTTACAGAGTCAGAGTGAGCCCTGGACACACAACCCTGGACTGAATCCTGGCCCTGCCACACGCTCCCTGTAAGACCGAAGAAAAGTTATTTAAGGCCTCTGAGCTCTAGTTCTCTCAACCGCAAAATGGTTACAAAGCTTAAGTAAATACATAAAATATTTGGCATATGTCAGGCATTCAATGAAAATTCCATTCTATTTCCTATTTCCTTTGTCGTCAGACTAGGCCATATTCAGGAAAAATGTTTCAGTGCATTCAAAGGAGTCTGATAAAATTTAATTACAGAATTCTAAAGATTCTTAGGGAAACAAGTCTGCATGTTATTAGACAATGAGCTGAAATTTAGCTTACATCTTGACTGGATGGTGCCAGCTAGAACTCCCGGACTATATCCACCGTGGACTCAAATGTGTTTTAGTAATAAGGAACTCCCATTTTCTTCCTGTTTGCTGTCTTTCTTACTAGCAAGTAAGTTAAAGATCACCTGTCAGAATGTTGTCTATTCCAGATAGGCAATCGGTAAACAGATAACTGGGAGAACCTTGATGCTTTAGGGAGCTATTGTATTTCTTGTTTTATATCTACTCATTTAAATCATCAACAAACACTGATTACGATTTAAGCATTGGAAATACAGAGACACATATTACACAACAGGGAACTACTAGTCCCAGAACCAAGAGTGTGTGTTTAAATTGTAGATCCAAGGAGCACTTCAGCCAGTAGGCACAGCCGCGCTCTATCACTGATTCTGGAGTGCTCCTGCTGACTGACACAGGGCTCTCGGGTTGGCTGTATGCACAAAAGGGAAAGGGCCTTAGTGCTTTCTGCTGAGAATTACTCTTGGAACAAAGGTATGGACAGGTCCCAAATGAGGCCACGGAATAAATGAAAAAAAAAATCAAACACAGTAGTGAAAACACAAATTTATACCATCAACATTCTATCTGATTCACTTATGTAGATGGCAACCCCCTATGTATTGTCTTGATTCTTCATCTAACCACCACCGATTATTAATCACCTACTGTGCACAACAAACTGTGCTAAATACTCTTTGCAAGTATTATTGCCTATGTTATTGTGAATCTTTGTGGCTTTAGACATGGAGGAAAAATCAAAGCCTGAATGGATTAGAAATTTGACTCAAGCCACTTGCCTTGAATGGATCCAGAATTCAAACTTAAGGCTGAGTAAATAAATTTGGATGGAGAGTCATAATATCATTGTCAACTTTTCATTTGCCAGTTTAAAAATGTGCTGACATTTTGTAAAAGCAAGGACATTTTTAAAAGGCCAAAACGAGGAAAGACCTAATCGTAGAATGAAACACAGTAGGCTCCATTGAGTAAATACAGCCTCGTGGAAAACTCACTGTGTCTACATGGTCCTTACTGTCCTCGTTGAGCTATGGACTGGCTCTAGGCCTAGACCAGCCTTTACCGCCCGCTCCCCGCCGCCCCCCGGGCACACTGCCACTTGTAAGTGATCTAATTTCTTTCAGCTCTTCGGTTCTTTACAGCTTGAGGGGTAGTCATAATACCCACCTTGAGTTTTTTAAAGAAATGCTACATACTTGCATTTCTCATCTCATCTTATCAGACGCCTGCTGCCTTTTAAATGATCTCAAGGACGCCACTAAAATTCAGAGGTCATTTCACTAAACACCTGCAGACTTCTGAAAGTGCCCATCTCAAAGTCACACTGCAGTGTGAATAGTTAATTCACACTCCTGTGTATCTTCCTTCATTACCTGTGGGTATCTCTTCCATTCACATTGTAAATTTTTAGTATTTAATTTATTGTTGACTGTCCTAGAAATTGGAAAAGTCACATGGTTCTTTTAAATTCCAAATAATAGCATTTGCTTTTCCATAATGGCCAGAAAAAGTTTGTGTTCTTTGCTTGTCATACAACCTAGCACTCATTCACAGTAGAGATGGAGTTAGAGCAAAATGACAGTCATATTTAAAAAAAATCAAAATAAGTGATTTTACAATTTTAAAGCATTTTCTCCCATATTACCTCATTTTTAACCCCTCAGCAGCCTTATGAAAGAGGAAGAAACTTATCGCCCATGCTACAAAAGCTGGGTCAGGCACTGAGAGGGGATGACAAGGCGCAAAGGTCTCACAGCTCGTGGATAAAAGGGGCCAAAACTCAACTCTCTCTGACTGTTTCAGTCACACTCTTTATATTGCGCTTCTACCCCTATTGCCTTGCTTCATTTGACAGGCATTACTGAGCACCTTCTCAATAATGAGAAGGCCCAGGGTAAGCCCAGCTGAATAAACAAAGGTGAGCATGCCGCGTAATTCCTCTGTTTCAGGGAGCTTACAGTCTTTGGGGAAACGAAGGCAAATACACAAATAACTCTAGAACGAGGCAGAATATATGTGCTATTCAAAAGCTTGAAATGGTGTATTACAAGGATCCCAAACAGGTACAATTCCTGTGAAACTGAGTGAGCTTTACCATCTCACACTCATGCATTTTCCCCTTTCCTTTTTTTATGCATAATCACATTATTGTAATAATCATATACAATAAAATTTCTATCATTTATGAAATGCTTACTGTGTAGCAGGGCCTGTGCTAGGAATTTTGTGTAGGTTTACAGAAGTTACTACAAAATCTTTTTGTTTCTAGTCTTTTTAAAAATATATTTTATTGATTATGCTATTACAGTTGTCCCATGTTTTCTCCCCTTTATTCCCCTCCGCCCAGCATCCCCCTCCCACCAGGATCCCCCACGTCCTTAGTTCATGTCCATGAAACTTCTTTGTACATATAAGTTCTTTGGCTTCTCCATTTCCTATACTATTCTTAACCTCCCCATGTCTATTTTCTACCCACCATTTACACTTCTTATTCCCTGTACCTTTCCCCCATTCTCCCCTTCCCTACTGATGACCTTCCATGTGATCTCCATTTCTGTGATTCCGTTCCTGTTCTAGTTATTTGCTTGGTTTGTTTTGTTTTTTAGGTTCAGTTGTTGATAGTTGTGAGTTTGTTGTCATTTTACTGTTCATAGTTTTGATCTTTTTCTTAAATAAGTCCCTTTAACATTTCATATAATAAAGGCTTGGTGATGATGAACCCCTTTAACTTGACCTTAACTGGGAAGCACTTTATCTTCCCTTCCATTCTAAATGGTAGCTTTGATGGATAAAGTAACCTTGGATGTGGGTCCTTGCCTTTCATGACTTGGAATACTTCTTTCCAGCCCCGTCTTGCCTGCAAGGTTTCTTTTGAGAAATCAGCTGCTAGTTTTATGGGAACTCCTTTGTAGGTAACTGTCTCCTTGTCTCTTGCTGCTTTTAAGATTCTCTCCTTATCTTTCATTTTGGGTAATGTAATTATGATGTGCCTTGGTGTGTGCTTCCTCGGGTCCAACTTCTTTGGGACTCTCTGAGCTTCCTGGACTTCCTGAAAGTCCATTTCCTTTGCGGAACTGGGGGACTTTGCTTCTATTATTTTTTCAAATAAGTTTTCAATTTCTTGGTCTTCCTCTTCTCCTTCTGGCACCCCTATGATTCAGATGTTGGAACATTTAAAGTTGCCCTAGAGGTCCCTAAGCCTCTCTTCATTTTTTGGAATTCTTGTTTCTTCATTCTGTTCTGGTTGAATGTTTACTTCTTCCTTCTCATCGAAATCATTAGTTTGAGTCCTGGTTTCCTTCCCTTCACTGTTGGTTCCTTATACATTTTCCTTTATTTCACTTTGCAAGCCTTCACTTCATCCTCTATTTTGTGACCATACTCAGTCAATTCTGTGAGCATCCTGATTACCAGTGTTTTGAACTGTGCATCTAATAGGTTGGCTATCTCTTCATCACTTAGTTCTATTTTTGGAGCTTTGATCTGTTCTTTCAGTTGGGACATATTTCTTTGTCTCCGCATACCTGTTATGTAGTAAGGGGTGGAGGCTTAGATATTCACCAGGGCGGGGTAACCCAAATCACTGCGTTGTGACACTGTCTGTGGGGGAGGGGTCCGAGAGGAAACAATGCCGCTTGCTCGGCTCTCACCTCACTTTCAGTCACTTCCCCCATTACCCACAAGCTAATTGGGCCCTGCTGGTGCTGATTCCCAGGTGGGTGAGTTTATGTACGTTCTAGGACTCCGTGGGTCTCTCCAACGAACTCTCATGTGAGGCTGGGAGTTTCTCCCTCTGCCTCAATTCCCACCAGTTTTTATAGCCAAGGGTTTTGAGGCTTTATTTCCCCACTCTAGAACCCTGACTTGCTCTGTCTGTCTCACTCCCCAGTTGTTCCTCCTGGTTTATCTGCACAAAAGTGTGGGACCACCCACTCCACTAGCTGCCGCCTCACCCACCTGGTCCTATAGCCACCACCTTGCTGCAAGTCCTCTCTGCCCGGCTGCCCATCTCAGCCCCTCCTACCGGTCTGGATGAATGTTTCTTCTTTAACTCCTTGGTTGTCTAACTTCCATACAATTCAATTTTCTGGAAGTTCTGGTTATTTTTTGTTTTTAAATTTGTTGTTGTCCTTCTTTTGGTTGTGTGAGGAGGCAAAATATATCTACCTACACCTCCGTCTTGGCTGGAGGTCCCCTCCTCTTCCCAAGTTGGCCTTTCAGTGTTCCTCAAAATGAATGGTGAGGACATCTGCACAAGAATTACCCGGAGTGCTTGTTAAAAACAGGTTCCTGGGCTGCACCTCAGACCTACCAATATAATAATCTCTTGGAATCCAGGGAATTTGTATTTTTAACAAGCTTAAAGTTCATTCTGATGCACATTCAGGATTCAGATCCACTGTTCTAAATGTCTGCCCTTGCATTTGGGGCTTTAAAAAGAATATATTCAAACACAGAATATATGAAATACCATGAAGATTAAATCACAAGATAGCATTTACTGTTCGTCTTACCCATCGACTTCATTTAACACCACCATGCATGCTGGTTCATTAGAATATTATTTGTCTAAAAATACTTTTTCTAAAAAATTATCTCTATTTATCTATCTAGGAGTCTATTACCAAATCTGATACAGTTCTCTCATGCTGAGAGCTACCTTACCTCCTCAGCCAAAGAAGAATTGTGTAATGACAACATCACACAGTCCCAGCCAGTGAGCTTCAGCTCTCTGTGTTAAGTGTTTGTTCTACTGTGTTATCTTGAATTAAGTGTGCTTGCAATGTGGTCTCTCTCCAATACCATTTTCTGGTGGGTTCTGGTAAATAATTGTGACCTATAGGCAAAAGAACATAGTTCTGCCATAAAGAAACATAAAAGAGTATCATGTTAGATGTTAGATTTTTTTTAAGCAGCTCAAGATGACTTCAAGGAAATGGCTGCAACCGGTAGACATTCAGGCTGGTGTAACTCTTGGGACGTTATGAAGGGTGTCGTAAACATCCCTTTTACCAGGAAGAATGAACCAACGATTATGACTGGTAATGGGAAGAAACTATGGCTTGTGAGCTCTGGAGATTTAAAAACAAAATCTACTTCAGAGCAACCCTTGGACTCAAAGACTTGACCAAAAGAGCCTGTTCACTAGAACGCACACCCCTGCAGTTAACAGGGGACGCTTATAGAGTTGCTGCCACCACAGGCCCCGTACTTGCTAATGTTTCACTGTAGCCAATGGAAATAGTTATGTTAGAGTAGCTGTTCTCAAGCCTCAGAGAACCATCTGGAGGGCTTGTTAAGAGAGTCCCGTGTCCCACTGCTAGAGATTCTGATTTAGCAAGTCTGGGGTAGGGCCTGAGAATTTGCATCTTCTAGGTGACACTTGATGCTGCTGGTTCTCAGCCCATACTTTGGCATGGAACACTCTGTAGTAATTGAACAATTTCCCCTGCATTAAACCAATATGTAAGCATAGCATCAAACCTAAGTACTGTGTCCATTCTTTGCATCATGGTTGAAGAAACTTAGCTGATTAAAGTAGAAAACCAGTGGGCATGGCACTGTTGTATCTGAAACATATGTATGTCTCATAATTACCTAAAACTCTCTCTTTGACCATCGATCATATCTGTTAATATTTTTTGTTGTTGTTTTTACCTTGCCCCCTGTCATGGGGTGGGGGATCCACATGTTAATAAGTGTTAATTATGGAGTTTTAAAAATCAAATCAAAACAGCCAAATCATAAAAAGAAAATAATTCATGGAAGCTGACAAGCCTTCACCCTTAATCATCATCTCAAGGTTAAATAATGATCAGAATTCTTTCAGCTGAAGTACTTATGTTGCATCTTGCTGTTTGACTATCATATAAATATAACGGTGCTATTAGGCTCTATTTTTCATTGCAGATGAAATTGATGCATCTTTGTGTGGTGCAGTCTGACATAGTAAAATTGTTACTCTCTAGGTAGGATATTCATAAAAATGTAATTATCGTAATCAGAACAGTCTTTAAGCTCATGAGAGGGGATTGCCAGGTTTGTGATTGGCAGTTTTCAATCACTTCACGAATAATAAACTTCTTAAAGCAGTCTTTGGGATCGTTAATGTCTTACAGGGGACACTGCGAATCAAACAACGAAGGGTGTTAGGAGATGCTGATGAGGACTCCAGTTGGCCGCCTCTGCCGGGCTTTGGGCAGGATTGGATGGGGCCTTTTAACACACGTGGTTCAGTTTACTCACCGACGAGCTCACAGCATTGCCATTTGTCAGGAGAGCGCTTTAAGAGAGAAATCCAGGAAGATCACTGTCACTCACTAGAATGCATTTATCATACTCCTTCTTGAATTTATAACTTGCTGGCGGAATAGCCCCAGAGGTGCTGTGCACCGTGCTACCTGGAAAAATGTAGCAGCAAGCCCACCAGTGGGGTTCAGCCCTTGGTCAGTTCGAGTCTCCAGTATTGTTAATATCCCAAATGCTGGTCTAGGCAGCGTGCTTAATAAATGTAGAGATACCACAAAAAATCCCGTGGTGGTGGGCCACAAGAGTAAAAACCAACAAAGTCAAGTCAATGGGCTGTTCAAGGTGAAGAAGAAATAATCTATTCAGAGAGCAATCTTGTTTTTGATGTTTTAAAATTATTCAGTGGGAGAAAGTTCTTTTCCCCACCACTGGATGAAAACCTCCATGAGCCTGTGACTGGTTTTTAAATACTCTTATGCAATAAAAAGGTCCTACAGACACTTTAAGTCTCCAATACAGTCTCAATTTCAAAGTCAGAATAGCCAATCTTATGTAATAATCAACTTTTGCAATCAGATTTAAAGGTGAAACTTTTCCCTTCACCCATCTGGGGACTTCTGCAGCCAAGAAACCAGGGGAGGGGACAGGGTCTGTCTTCCTTTCCTCTAATGTTCCTGACTGTCAGCCCCCATTTTACTGACCATGTTTGTTCCAGAATCAAAGTAGGAAGAGGGAAGAGAAGTAAAGGGAAAGAGAAAGAAAAATTTTTGTTGTCCATTTGTCCCACTAGGTGGCTTCTGTCTTTCTGGGCTAAGCTACAATATTGAAAGCCACCTGTTCTTAATGTAGGGTGCTTTCATGGGTTCTACAAAGATCCCCCATCACCCACTGCTGGGTGCCTCTCACCTGGAGTTCCCTTCATCACCTAAACCTCCTCAGCTGTGTGTCAAAACTCCAGCTTCCCCCTGCTGAAGCCTAAGAGCTCCTCTAGGTGGCCCTGTTGGACAGGAGCTAAGTTTTCTCTTCTCTTCTCTCCTCTCCTCCTCCCTCCTCCCTCCTCCCCCCTCCTCTCTTCTTCTCTCTCCCTCCCAACCCTGGCCCACCCAGTCCAACCACCTCTCCTTCACTCCCACTGTTAGAATTCTCTTTTCTTTTAAAATTTCTGGGTGAGAACCAAACAACAGTCCTCAGTCTCCTCCGCAGGCATTCTCCAAACCTCAGCAGACCTATGTAAAGCTCTCTGAATGAAGCCTGTTCAATGGGAAAGCGACTTTGGGATGGGAGGGGCTTTCAGACCAGTCTCCTCCAGAGAAATCCTCTTCCCAAATTTTCCCTCCCAGTCTTCAACCCCTCTCTTGCTTACGGGGAATGGCTGTCCCTACTCCTGTGGAGGGTCCTGCGTAGCTGTAAACCCGGGCTCTTCCTGGCACCACTTACCATCACTCTTCACACACTGGGGAAGCTTAGCCTGGTCCCCCTTCCTCCTCTTGGTAGTGGTCCTGCCCTCAGGTATGTGCCTGTTCAGCTATGAAGGTTGGCCTAAACCTGGGGTTCGGTGAACAGCCCCACTTGGCAGCCACACTAAGCTCTGCCTTCCAGCTCAGCCTTTCGTAGCAATGAAGGTGACATTTTAGACTTCATCTTCTACTTTTCATTTTGTTTCTCAGTTTGTTGAGAACCTGGGTAGGGAAGACAGGTGCTATTTTTTGAGCCCCTTCAAAGCCTCAACATCTTTTCATCTTGAATGTGGGCAAGGATTTGAGTCATGTTACCACTTTTTGGATAACCCCTGTGAGGTTTTCTATCTTTTCATGGCTCTTCTCTTTGATGTCTCGGTCAGACCTTCTTATTTAACTCCTGAAATGTGTCATGTGGAAAATAAGTAGCTAAAAGCTTTTAGAATTTTCTTAAGAAGTAATTGATTATAGCAACTATTTGAGGTCTGTCCAGAAAAAGTACAACTATTGTTAATATAAAAAGAATGATTTGCTTGACATCGATGTAAGCTGGCAGCCAAGGAGAGTGGACTGGAATGCGCACGTGTGAACACTGATGACGTCACTGTACTAGTCAGTGGGGGTGGTAGACACCGTTGAGTGAGCATGTGTGCTGTGTGGCCATCCATTCAAAATGACTGAGCGAATAGAGCAACAAATCTGCATCAAATTTTGCACTAAGTTTGAACATTCCTCAACGGAAAGTATTCAGATGATTCAGAAGGCTGCAGCTATAGCAGCTTTATCATGACAATGTGCCCACTAATGCATCACATCTCATGCAGTTTTTTGGCAAAACATCAAATCACCCAGGTGACTCAGCACCCTACAGCCCAGATTTGGCACCCTGTGACTTCTGACTTTTCCCAAAACTAAAATGGCCTTTGAAAGGGAAAAGATTTCAGACTGTTGATGAGATTCAGGAAAATATGACAGGGCAGCTGATGGTGATTGGGAGAACTGTGTGAGGTACCAAGGTGCCTACTTTGAAGGGAACTGAGGCATTATTGTCTTACATACAATGTTTCTTATATTTTCTATCTTCTTCAATAAATGTCTATTTTTCATATTGTATGGCTAGATACCTTCTGGACAGCCTATATGTATGTGTCTATATATGTACACACACACACACACACGATGGTGAAGATATTTTAGATAAAATTTTAAAATATTTCCAGAAGAAAAAAATGACTTTCAAGGATACTCAAAATTTTTTCTTGGCTTTGCCAAAGACTAGCTATATGACTTTGGGGAAATCACTCAATCTCTCCAGATCCTAATTTTTTCACTTATAAAATAAGAGTTTGACCTAAATATCTCTCAGGTATTTTTCAAATGCTTACTATGATTTTGAGACCCTGGAAGGATGTGGGAGAACATTTCTCTTGCTTAACAGGCAATGCCGGTGGTACAGGCACGAAGGTCGATAATGCAGGCTCCCCGTGGTATTCACAAATGTGGTCCTTCCCTGACTCGATCAGGCAGAAACACTTATGAAGTGCATACATTTGATTACTAAGAGATATTTGGGTGCATAAGATTAATCCTTTATCCAAGGAACTTATGAACAAGCTACACTGTTCACAAAGAATGCTTAACAACACATGATTATTTACCCAGCAAACATTTACTGAGCACCCACCATTCTGTATACAGCAGTCCCCCCTTTATCTGCATGAGAGATGTTCCAAGACCTCCAGTGGACGTCTGAAACTGTGGAGAGTACCAAATCCTATATATACTGTTTTTTCCTATACCTACATACTTATGATAAAGTTTAATTTATAAGTCAGGCACAGCAACAGATTAACAACAGTAACCAATAATAAAACAGAACAATTATAACAATGTACTGTAAGAAAAGATGTGAATATGGTCTCTCTCTCTCTCTCTCTCTCTCTCAGAATACCTCCTTGTTCTGTACATACAGCGTGGAGTTGCTGGGCAAGGAGACGGCTCACACCCCGGGCAGGACAGAGCAGCACAGCACAAGATTTTATCACACTACTCAGAATGTCACACAGTTTAAAACTTATCAGTTGCTTATTTCTGGAATTTTCCCTTTAAGATTTTTGGGCTGCAGTTGACTGCAGGTAACTGAAACCTTGAAAAGCAAAGGTCAGGAGGAACTACTGTACCAAATGCTGTGGTATTGTGCTTGGGGTGCAGTGGGGAGGGACACTTTTCTCGGCGTATGAGCGTTACACATGCAAACAGACCAGAGTCAGTATGGGTTGAAAGTAGAGCAAAGACTCGGAGCCCAGAGTCAGTATGGGTTGAAAGTAGAGCAAAGACCTGCGACAGGTCACAGCCCGAGATCTGCCCTCACACCCTTGGTCCTGTGCTTTCAAGGGCAGAGACAAAAGACATTTCCATTAAGAAAATGGTGGTGCTTCTCTTCTCTCTTTTTTTGTAAGACGTGACAATCGGGCAGGATTCACTATTTACGGTTTGACTACTTCATAGGGAAATGTGTCTATAAAACACCTGGTAGTTGTAAAAGGCTTGGGTAAAGGCCCAAGGAGCCAAATAAATACATATGTTATTTATTCAGCTGTTCCAAGCCATTACCAATCTCCTTACACCTAAGGATTGCCTGTCCTCTCCTAAATTTTACTTGTAATATTCTTGCTTCATGCTCAGGTAAAAAAAAAATCTGGAAAATCAAAGCTCTACTTCCCTGAAAAACTGTCTTCAAGTACAAACATTCTTCATGGCCTTTCAGGTGTTCTCTGACCCTCTAAACCAGGAAGATTGTAACAATGAGTGTATCTGGTGTGGCAAACACAGTAACTGCAATCAGTTACTTGTCGTTGTAGGTCAGTAAGCATCTCCTAAGCACTTTAGGTGTACCTGGCTCACTGCACTAAGCACTTACAAGATAATAGAGATTTTAGTATGTTCTCCAAGCCACCTATCAGAGCTAATGGTGAGCCCATTGCCTGACTCATGTCCTGTCAACAGCAGTTCTGCCACGAGTGTGCTCGAAGGTTGTTCTTTGCTCTAATCTGCTCGCCGAAGCCACATTCCAACCCTGCCTTTCTCTTCAGCGACTTTTCCAAGGTAAGTTTTATGTTCACCAGCTCAAATGCATCACCTTACGTATTTTTAAAGGCTTTGGACTTTATTGTAATAATAGACATTTAACTCACTCAGAATTTGATCAGGTCGCTTTTCATAGGGAGATAGGCTCCTGACTTACCTTGTCTAATTTTAGTATTGACTATGTTGAAATCCCTTGTAGGCAGGATCTCTGAAAAGAGGGCATTTCTACTGAAGACACCTGGGGAATTTTGCTTACTGGGTAAAGAAGAAGGGATATCGCCTAAAGAGGTACCCCAAACAATGAGACATGTGGAGGAAACCTCCAAGCGGCAGAGAAGTGGCAAGGGTGGTGCCGCAATGAAGGTGATCATATTTTCCTAATCAGACACCAGGGCAGATGGCCTGACACACGGTCTGAAACAGGACAGGTTATTTTTTTAAGTCTGGGATGTATGATCACCATGTTCACAGAGAATGAAGCCAGCAAGAGCCAGCAGCTGTCCAGTGAAAGTCATTAACAATGAGTCTCTGTGCATTGAAAGATCGAGAGGAGAGGGTGGGAGCCCGCTGATGTCATTCATCTACGAGCCCGGGTTTCTTCACACAACACAAAGCGTGTCTGTTACTGAGGGCTTCCTGGAACCACTGCCATCACCTTGCCTGCAAGGACAGAGGTGCAATCTACTGACCAAACCAAACCAAACAAAAAACAATGAGGCTTTGCTTCCAAACAACATAGTCTGGGAATACAAAATAACAAGAAGCGGGAACATAATGTTATAATGTCAATTATATCTCAATTTTTAAAAAAAGCAGGAACAAATACAGGACAGACCATCAGCTACCCTTTCTTTTTTCAGTTCTATAGCTGCTGCTTAAAATCATACTATTTTTTAATTAAATCCTCATCACTCTGCCTGTTAATCTTATGCATTCAGTTTAAAACTTGGGAATTGTTTTGCTACAAAGTGGGAGATTCATAAATTCCAATTCCACTACTTAATAAGAATGTTAAGTCCAGCATAATGTAATAGGAGAAACGTTCCCCTTGGTTGCCAACACTCAAAGTCAACTCTTGGTTATGTCCTTTGAGAATGGTCCTTGGAAAATATTTTCACTCTAATTCTTATCACCTGCATAGAAGTCCATAGGCCTCCATTTCCAGTTTAAAGTTGCTGTACGCCTTTTCAACTTATATCTTATCAAAAGCTGATATTTTTTAAAAGTAATCCATCATAATAAGTTAATTTTGACAATTCAATATTGTGTGCTATCTGTATCATTTTAGCTCTATTAGAGTGGATAAGAAAGACTGATTTTATAGGAAACTCAAGGTCAAGGTCTATAGTTTTTTTCTCTACATGAAGACTTTAAATAGTAAGCAGAACTATGAAAGAGTTGCCTTTGAATATACCTTGTATGTTGGTTAGGTTGTTTATAGTTTCAAATGATCGACTAACAGTAGATTAAGTTTATAATTTCACATAAGAAGTCTGGAGGTTTGGCATTTGCAGGGTTGGTTATTTCAATGGCTCAGTGACTTACCGAAGACCTGGGCTCTTCCCCGTTTTCCAGCCCATCACCCCATCACCTGACACATTGATGTTAATCCTCAAGCTTGCCCCCACGGTCAGAACATGGCCACGGCGGCACCAAATAATAACCTCATACATCATCTAAAGGTCAAAAGCCAAGAATATCCTCATTACGAGGAAAAGCGTTTCCCAGAAACCAGTCAGGCTTTGAAAAGTAAAGAGCTAGTCGGCTCTTGGGATGGCATTTGAATAGACTACCAACATTGTTGCCATAGGTGTGAACTGAGAAAAATTCCATTTACCTATGCTCACAGTTAATGGAACCTTCTGATTATTTTCCAAGGAAATTGTGTCTTTGAAACAAGCTTACAACCAAGTAACCATTTTCTCATCAGTTAAAACAGTACAAAGGAGCCCGTTTGAGTGAGGTGTGTCTGGGAGGAGCTAGATGGGTGGGTTGGGGGTAGTCAAAAATAAAGAAGAAAATCTTTCAGCAATGATAATTAGTGCCTGCTAAATCATTTGCCTTGCTATGGGATTGTACAATGCCACCTATGAAGTGTTCTTGGCAAAATACCAAACCAAATCAGATTAAACCTCCAGATCTAACACTCAGTTTATAGGAAGCACAGGGAGCAGAAAAAACTTGTTAACAATACAGGGAACTAATCAGCAAAATTCAGAAATGATGGAGGAAAGTTAACCTGACCGGATATTTAATGATATTAAGGAATCTTTGTCAAAATTTTTAGTATTGTGGTTATGGTTCTTTCTTTTTTTGAGACTACACTTCTTTATTTTGCTAGAGTTGCTGAATCAAAATACATGCTTATGTTTAAGAGTCCTTATCGTTTTTTACCCTCACCCACTCACCCAAGGATATGTTTTATTGATTTGAGAGAGAGAGAGAGAGAGAGAGAGAGGAAGGGAGAAGGAGGGAAGGGGTAGGGAAGAGAGAGAGAAAGAGAGAGACATTGATATGAGAGAGAAACATCAACTGGTTGCCTCCCATATGTGCCCTGACCGGGAATTGAACCTGCAAACCTTTGGTGTACAGATGATGCTCCACCCAACTGAGCCATGCAGCCAAGGCAAGAGTCCATACTGAAATATTTATAGCAGAAATGATATAACTTCTGAAATTTACTTCAAATATCTCAAAATAATCTAGTGGAAGCGCTTGTAGGGGGGAAAGATGGAGGAAATGACAGGATATAAAGACTTAAAGTCATTTATTCACTTTCATGTAAAGACTCTGTTCATTTTGAAAAGGTATAAACCTGGTTTACTTAGAACCAAAAAACACTTAATTGTTAAACTTTGTTTGCTTACTATAAATGGTAGCAAAAAACAAAAATCAAACATCTTAACAGCAGTAAGCCAGTTTTCCTCCACTATGACTTCATTATTCAAACCCTCCAAAAACAAAAACAAATGCAACACATATATAAAACAGCACAGATGAGCAATATTCAACTTTTCTCAAAAATATGGGTGAGAAAGACACTCTCCAAGCTCCAGACTGTTTGCAAAAGATCTATGAGGATGGTCCCCAATAAGGTATCTGAACAATATATATGATACATCTAGGTATTTTCCTGAATACACGCCAGAATCTCCTAGATTTCCACTTGAGTCATTTTGAAAGTTTCTCAAGAAACTAGTCTGGTTCTCACTTCTATCTGGATGAAATAGTAACAAGAGCTGGGGAACAACTGGTGTGGGAATTGCCCAGCAAACAATAAGGGCCTATAGGAAATCATAGTTGACCCCGCTTTTCAAAAGTTCACATTACACCACTCTGCTTTTACAAAAGACGTGCATTAGTACCAGTTTTTGCTAACAAGGAGAAATCTGAAAGGGATGTTCACTTTCACGAAAAAAGGGCCAAAATAGCATTCAGCATTTGTTTTGCAGCGAGCTGTGACAGAGGCAGCGCTTACCCTGAGCAGCAAGAGTGGTACCGCCAGCTCCTTCCCGGGAATCCACATTCAGCATCTAATGTAGCTCTGAACTGTGTCTGGGAGCACCTGTGCTTTAGTCTCTAAACATACTGCTCATCAGACTCACTTGAAGATTTTTTTTTTAATAAATACTTTCATCTCCCCCATCCCTACTGAATCAGATTCTTAGCCAGGGTAGTAGGAAGCAAGGGGCTAGGGGGGAAGGGTTTTTTCACTGTCCATGTAATTCGAACAGACGGTCAGGTCTGGGCACTGCCGTTGAGAGCAGGCAAGAAGCACCCAGTGTCTTCTAAGTCGTACCACTCCCCTGCTCAAAATGACGAAGAGAAGGGGAGAAAAGTTGTGTGGACGCCAGCCTGCTTCCCACCTACCTGGCAAAACGCATCACTTCTCTGTTCTCAGAGCCCTGTGATCTGGGCCACCCAACCCAGGGACTCACACTTCATACAAGCAGGTGATTCCTCCTATAGAAAAGAAAAAAGAAAAAAAATACACTTATTAGAACCCTAAGTACCAAATTTTGCAAAGAGCTAATTTCATTTACTGATGACAATGCCCTTGTACAGTTGGCATCAGCCCCGTTTTATAGCCAAAACCGGGCTGATACCACTGTGGTGTGATTTTGCCAGGTTTCCCCCTGGCAAAATCACAGAGAGGGAACACAGAGCCTAGTGGGACAGGAAGGATGACTGACGAAGTTATTTATGCCTGTTTTTATTTCTATTGGAGACTTACATGATGGAAGGAAAGGACAATTTTTCTCCTTTTTATCTCTCTCTAAAAGGAAAACGGCTTTTTGTTCTAAGACACAGAGCCCTCTTATGCTCAGGTATAAGAGAGTTAAGAGCTTCTTTGTGTTTCAAAAGCTATTCTGGAAAAAGCCCCAGTCAGGACTTTTTGAGAGTTCTTAGCTCTTCCAGAAAAGAAGCCGGAATTATCCTAAAAAGGGAGGCAATGGAAGGCAACGTTTCACAGGGAGGAGAGATATGCCTCCCTGAAGGCTGGAGTGAGCTGTGGACACTTCCTGCACCCAAGTGTGTAGAGCAATTCAGCATTTTCTGTTGCACTACAGCTGCAAAAGGGCAAAGAATGTGCGATCCTCCAGCGAAGTTAGGCAGTTGTCCCGTCTTAAAACCTGATTCCTGGGGAACCGCAGAAATAGAATGCACTCTCTTGAGTACATGCGAAGTAGTGTAAGAAAGGCCTATATACATGCAACTGTCAACAGCCAAGACCACCAAATAGGAGCCAATGAATCCACAAGTCAGTGTGTCCAGTATTTTTAGGCAGCCCACGGAAATTACTGGAAAGAGAACAGCTATACAAGAGAAGGCCACCCAGAACACAGCTGTAGTGTACCAGGAATGTTTATCCCTGAGTCCTGAGAGCCTCTACAGGGTGTCAAGCACACGGCGGCCCTGCCCAAGCAGGTTTTTCCTCCTCTCTCCCATCCCCCACAGCTGGGCCCACGTCACAGCAACCTGTACTCCTGTACAGAGCCCCTGGGGGCCACTCTCGGAGATCATCGCTATCTGCTCAGAGTGTGGTCATCTGTTCACGGATTCATGGCCTGTGACGCATCTGGATCTTTATCAAAATAAAGAACAAAGTAAAAGAAACCAGGCATGAAAGAGCACAAACTGTATGTTTCATTTATATGAAGTTCAAAACAGACTAAACTCACCTATGATGAAAGAAGTTCGTGCACCTGGGAGAGGGGGCACAAGGGAGCCTTATAAGGGGCCAGCAACTTTCTATATCTTATAAGGGGCCAGCATCATCCTATATCTGGATAGTGATTACACAGGTGTAAACATGTGTGAAAACTCATTGAGCTGTACACTTAAGATATGTGTAGTTATACTGTTACATAAACTTCACCTCCATAAAATAATACATAATAAAAGCAAACAAGCCAACACAGATACTAAACAATAACCTACAATGATCAGCTAGCTCCAGCTTGACTATTACTGGGGCCACCTACTCCTCTTTTTCTGACCCAATCACTTCCCAATTCCTAAAATGAATCTGCCTCCTACCCCAAAACTGCACAGAAACATTTAAAAGCCAGAGAAGAGCAGTCAGCCCCATAGCCCTTATCTATGGGTTAATCTGTAGCATTGTGTGTGTGCAAAGATGACAGAGCCAGACGACCCAGGTTCGAGTCCTTGCTCTGCCACTTAATGATCAAAGCTTTAAGCAGCTTACTTAAATTCTCTCCTCCTCAGTTTCCTGTCTGTGTAATAGACTTAACAATCAGGATTAAACAAGATGAATACATGTAAATACCACTCAGTAAGTACCCAATATTATGGTGTGCCAAGCCTATGATAAACATTTTACCACTGTTAACTCATTTAATCCTTGCAGTAACCCTACTGATAGATGTTACCCCCATTTTACAAGCGAAGAAATTGAAGCTCACAGAGGCTAGCCCTGCCTAAAGTTACATAGTTGGCAAAAGGCAAAATTGAGGTTTGAACCCAGTTCTGTTTTCGCTTTCTCTGTTAAGGGACTTCCCTGATGTCCACTGGGTCCTTCCAAGCAGGGGTTCTATCTGCTGCCTCCTGGATGGCCCCTGAGTTAACCCACCATTAGCCTTCTCTGAGACCATGGCCCACGTGGCCCACTCTTCAGGGAAGTTTTTAGTGCTTTGGATTCTGTCCAAGTCCCAGGTACAGAGCACAGTCCAAATAATAGGACCGTGTCCCCCTTCCACCCAGATTTTCTTATACCAACAGGAGGAAAGTGTTGTTTTTAAAGAAGAAATCCACACGGCACTGGTAAACAGGAAAAAAACACAACCGTCAGAAACTTTTGAAATATCTGGAAGATAGAGTTAAATGAAATTAACATTGAAAAGACTGAAGAAAAAACACATCCCAAAACTGGCTGCAGAAAATGAACCAAATAAATGATTAAAATAAGGAGAAGATAAGAGGAAATCCAGAGAGATTCCAAACTCAGATGGACACTTACAATAATCCAGAAGAAGGCTCTGAATCAACCATCAGGATATTTATTGAAGAACTGTATCCAGAACATGGAGCCCATTGAGCTTCCCCTGCCCCTCAAGGGCAGAAAGAAAACATCAGTAGTGCTTGGCCTGGGGAAGGGAGACGGGAGTGGAGGTGGGGCACAGGGGGTACACAAGAGGAATTGTCAGGATCTGACAAGGCAGTTCTGCGAGGCAGAAAATGTGCAATCTGCCACCAGAGTGAAGCCTCCCTTACGTTAGCATCATGGCAGGGAAATACTGTGAATGTGTGGCATATTGGTTTTTCATTCCTGCCATAACAAATTTCCACAAACTTAGTGGCTATAAAGAACACAAATTTATTATCCTATGATTCCATGGGCCAGAAGTCTGGGGCTAGAATCAAGGTCAGCATTCCTTTCTGGAGACTACAGAAGAGTTTGTTTTTTGCATTTCCCAGCTACCCGGGGCCACCATATTCCTTAGCTCATGGCCCCCTTCCTCCATCCTCAATGACAGCAACCTTGCATCCCTCTGGCCTTTCTCAACTCCCTCTCATCAAAGCTGGGAAAGCTTCTCCACTGTTAAGGAATCCTGTCGTTGGGCCCACTTGGGTAATCCAGGCTAATCGCCCTTTCTCAAATTGTTTAACTTAATCAGAGTTGCAAAGTCCCTTTTGCCATATGTGGGAACATGTTCAAAGGTTCCAGGGATTAGGCCATGGACTTCTTTGGCACCATTTCTTCTGCTTGCCACATGCAGGTACCTGGCAGAGAACTCTGCTTCCTGGTTTGGCAATTGGAGCGCTGGCTGTTCCACCCAGGACCTGAATCTGGAGTGACACCCAAAAAGGCTAAGCAATGACCTAACCAAACTACTTCCGCAGAGTATCCTTGGCACTGACCCCCTTGGCTCCTACTGGTTTTCCAAGCCTGATTTTCAGCCTTCTGGTCAATTCTATGAACCACCCAATAGCCTGCTAATAAGTTATTTTTCTGCATAAATTAGCCAGACCCAGTTTCTGTTATTTATAATCAAGAATTCTCACTGGTATGAAATGTTCTACCTACCTACCTACTCTATACCCATTCATCTTTACCTAAATGCTTCCTGGGGACATTCCCCACCCACCTACAAAGAACTTAGATCTTGCATTCAGAAGAGATGTCCGTCAGCACACCCACACAAAAGCACATACAACCCATGCCACTTACCTATGATAACCCACCTGGCTCTTCACTTGTAAACAGTCCGACATTAAAAACAACAACAGCATGAGAGTCACATAGACAAAAAGGAACAAATAGACCTGACCTGGAAGAAAAAGAGTTCAGAATAAAATGTTCATCTTAGACAAAAAAAAAAAAAAAGAAGAGTGCATTTGGTATATTCAGAGATGTTTGAAAATATTTTGCCTATGTCTTGCAGCCTTTCAAGGCCAGGCAGGTTAACGTGGGATTCAGGCAGATGGAAGAAAATTCACAGAGCTGTGGGGATGCCTGACATGCCTTTATTCTATGGTGAGGCGATCCACGCACACGCAAGCCACATGTTGAGCCGACTTTATATACTAAATGCACACAAGGCAGGCAGGATGCCAAGATATGATATAACCCAGTGTGATTCTGCACATATGAGCCCATTCTCAAGGTTATGGGAATACTGCTTCTCTTAGTTGCCCGGACATTCGTGTGAGGGTGCCTGACTGACTCCATTTCCCCTGCGGCCTACATACAAGAACATTCGGAGAGTAAGAATTATTGGAAAATAAAAAGCCCGTAAGAGGACTTCATTCACCACTGAATGTCAGCATCTAAAATAATGCCTGGCACATAGTAGGGTCTCATTAAATACTTGTTGGATAAATGAATCAATGGAAACTATACAACTGAAAATCAAATTAGTATCCAAAAGATAAAGATAAATCTCCCAAAATTTGAAATAAAAAAGACATAGTACATGTAAAATATCAGAAAGAACTTAAGCAATACAGAAAACTAACTAAGGCTCTCTAAAATCCATATAATAGAAGCTCCAGAAAGAAAATACAGAAACAATGAAAGAGAAATCATCAAGAAAAAACTTAAATAAAATTTCCCTGAGCTAAGGAAAGCACAACTTATAGACTGAAGGGCCCACTGAAAAGTCCTGGTGAAATTTAAGAAACCCCCAGACAAAGAACATGATACTGAAAAATTCCATGTGACTAAAATCTACAAAGGAGCAAGAAGAAGAGTAGCATCGGATTTCTCATCAGCAACCCTGGTGCCAAAGACACCAGAGCAATATCTTCAAAATTCCAAAGGGAAATAATTTCGAACCTACAAATCAATACCAAGGCAAACTAACAATCAAGTGTGAAAGCAAATTGGAAACATTTTTTAACACACCATGACTCAAAAGTTTTGCCACAAATACACTCTCTTTAAAATAATTGCAGTGTTCAAAAATGCACTTGAGTAAAATAATGAAAAAAGCAATCCAAAGAAAAAAGATAATCTTGGATAAAGAAAAAAGGTGAGTCGGGAAAAACCGAACAGTACTGCTTTAACTAGAATAAAACTAATTTGGTAAAATTGCTTACACATGTAGAGGTAAGTGTGGCAGAAGGAGACAGAGAATATAAATTTCTTGCTTAGTGGGAATAAAGATGAATTAATTCTAGATGCTGATAAGAAAACATGTATAACCATGAGAGTTCAACTTTTAGGTTAACCATGTAAGTAATTGAACCAGATACACAACCATGGCAACCTTCACAGACAACAAGTGGAGCGAAGACAACTTGACCAAGCTAACAAAAGGCAAGGAAAGGAGGAAGAAACAGCAAAAAAACCTATTGCAATAGAAAACGTAAACCCAGATAACAAATATATTTAAAGATATTAGCAGTAAAAATGTGAATGACTTGAGTTCTCATTTTTTAAAAACGAGTTTTGATTTGTTAGTAAAAAAAAAAAAAAATCCAGCTACATGCCATTTGCAAAAGAGACTCCTAAAACATCATAGGGAAAGAAGCCTATGTCCAAATTAAAAAAAAAAAATCACAATTCACTAACAAGACATGAGAGTCATTATTCACTTAACACAGAACTTTACTATTTAGAAAGCAAAAGATGTTAGAAATACAAAAAATTTAAATTGTTCCATCTACAATGAGAGTGGAAATTTTTAATATATGTGTTTCAGAAATTGATAAATCAAAAAAATTTAAGCAAGTATATTTGAGTGCAGTGGTACCTTTATCCACTGGGGCTTCCATTGCACAAAATAGAACGGTCTTCATCTCACTCCATCTCTCAGCAGCGACTGACGCGTTTGCCACTCCTTCTCCCACACACGTTCTCTCCCCAGGCTCCAGCGATGGCGCGTCTTCCTTGCTTTCCGCCTGCCTTGTGGACCCACTCAGCTCTGCCGGCTCCTCCTATTCCTGACCTCACAGTGTCGAGGTAGTCCAGGACTCGGTCTTTTTCTTCTCTCTTTACCTGCCTCCCTAGGTGGTCTCACCCAGTCCTCCTCAGTCTTTAAATGCCACACCTATTATCATGACACCCAGATTTATGTCTCCAGTCCTGAATTTTCCTCTGAGCTCCAGATCCCTCCATCCAGCTCTACTTGAACATCTAGGCACCTCAATTTCACTGTGTCCCAAACTAAACTCTTAAGTTTCCCTACGTACATTCTAAGATTTTTGTTGTAGTCTCAAGTTTCTTTTATTGTGGTAAACGCATGAACATAACATTTACCACTGTAACCATTTTGAAGTGTATAACTCCATGGCATTTAGTACATTCATAATGGTATGCAACCATTTCTACTGTCTAGCTCCAGAACTTTCTCATCACTCCTAATGGAAACCTCCATTAAGCAGTCACTCCCCATTCATTACCCCTTCCCACCCTGAGCCACTGGCAAACACTAATCTACTTTCTGACTCTATAAATTTGCATATTCTGGATACTTTATGTAAATGGAATCATACAACATGTGGCCTTTTGGGTCTGGCTTCTTTTACTTAGTACAACGTTTTCAAGGTGTGGCCACATGGTAACATGTATCAGTATCTCATTGCTTTTTTCATGGCTATAAGATTTCGTTGTATGGATGTACTTCATTTTGTTTATCCATTCCTCTGTTAATGGACATTGGGTTGTTCCAGTTATGTACTGACATTTTTCTTCCATTGCCCCACCCCTGTCTCCCTCCCCAGTCATCTCTATCTCAGTTGGTGGCGCTAACATTGATGCCATTGTTTTGGCCCCAAACCTAGGAGTCACATCTGACATCCAAACCATCAGCAAGTCTTGTTACATCAACCAGATTTGTCCCAATTTCAGTCACATTTCACCCCTTACCCAGCTACCACCTAATCTAAGCTACTATTTCTCTGGACACAGGTCTTTTTGCTTCCTTCCTTCCCTCACCCTCCAAATCATTACCCAACAGCAATCAAAATTAACCTTTTATAAATATAAAGTCAATCACATTACATTAGTGCTAAAGATCCTTCAATGGCTCCCCATTTCATTGGAATAAAATCTAAATGTCTTGTTATGGCCAACAAGCTCAGTACGATCTAGCCCCTGCCCACCTCCCTGAGCATCACTCCTACACTCTCCAGCCACACTGGCCCATCTCTGAGTCTCTACCACACCTCCGCCAGGGCCTTCACACTCCCTGGGCTTCCGCCGGGACACACACCTTCCCTCAAACTTTGCTCAGCTTCTCCCCGGCAGAGGGGCCTCCCCTGACTCTGAACTAGAGTCCTCATGCCCAGTTTCTCTCCAACCCTTTACACTGATGGGATTTTCCCTCTTAAAACTTAAAACCCATATAATAATCAAAACAGAAAGCTATTGGCACAAAACAGGCACCTAAATCAATGGAAGAGTATAGAGAGCCCAGAATTAAACCCTCTTACACCTACAACTAATCTATGAAAGAGAAGGTAAAAATATACACTGAAGAGTTGACAGACTTTTCAAAAACTGGTCTTGGAAAGATAAAATTTATACATGCAATAAAACTTGTCTACATTCTTACATCATATACAAAAATGAACTTGAACTGATACAAAAAAACCCTTAAAACCCTATAGCATTACATTATTTTTCTATCTGTTTATTATCTGTCTTTCCCCCATAAGAATTAAGCTCTAAGAAAGTAGGCACTTTGCCTTCATCCAAATCCCCAGGGCCTAGAGCAGTACCTAGAATGTATGAGGCATTCAGTAAATACTTGCTGCCTGAGTTATAAATGGATTGCATTATATACACATACATGGTAAGAGGATCTTGTGCTCAAGAAATATAATATCCATTCTTTTGAAACATCCTTGAACATTTATGTGAACAAACCATGAAGTGCTCTTCAACAGTGTTGGTGAACGTATAAATGAGTATAAGCTTTCTGGCGAATAATTTCATAATATCTAACTAATTTTAAAAAGCAAGTATCCTTTGAACCAGTACCATATGTTAAGAAGGCCTCCCTTACCCCATGAATTTCACTGGGCCCATTGTGATAAATCAAGTGATCCTCTGTGCATAGACTTATTTCTGGACTCTATGATATCGTCCTGTTTATCTATTGTCTATTCAATTGCTTTGAAGGACAATGCAGAGATTCATGTGAATCTGGGGGAAGTCTCCTTTCCACAATATTATTTTTTCTACTGTCCTATGTCCTAGAACTGATCATACAAAAATAGATTTAGTAAAAATTTAGTACCATGGTAATATAGAGAATACTTTTGGTTTGGGTAAGAAGATTTTCACAATATTTAGGAGAATATTCTGGGACATTGTCTTTCTGGACCTTGGTGTGTGTTTGGAAGGGGGAAATAAATTTTTTTTTAATTAAAGGAACTGCCACTTTGCCTTTTTATATTGTTATCAAATATTCCTGTCCCCTCCCAAAGATTCTGAAGGACATCGAAATGATCCATGTTGCAAATCACACTGAGATGGTAACATGTCACGAATAGCACTCAGGTATTAGAAATGAAGTATCATATAAAACCAACTTTTGCTTTGAGAAATTGCCATTCTGGTCCTTGGTGCTAAAGCAACTGGGTGTCCATGTGGAAATACAAACAGGACAAGACTCAAACTCTTAGTTTGTTCACTGTGCAAATAGGAGAGAGCCAAGGATCATCTTCTAATTGGACAGGGCAACCCTGACAATGTTTGTATCACCTGGTGTCAATTACAGCATTACACCAGACTAACAAAACCATTTGAACAAGTCTTAACAAGAAGACAGACTTACAGGTGTCATTGAAGGTTATATTCCTATAACGCGGCAACAACTTCTAAAATCTCTAGCATATACAAGACTCCTTTGTTCAAATAATCATTCCAATGTTAGGTTTATTTTAGAGAGAAAGAACAAGCTGGTAGCAGTTGTGAGTATTTGCACAAATATTCATATTGCTTAGGAAACAAGACTGATGTCCCTATGGGAGTTCAAGTTTAAGATCTTACCTCATCAGATCCTCTGACTAAGTTTTAAGATGAGAAAGGACACCTCCCTTTGTAGTTTCAGTAAAGAAGAGATAATGTTTTTCATTTCTTTATTAGACTTTTTCTTTTTATTTAAAGTTCTGTATTTTCAGAACCAGGCTCTAAAATTTCATTAGTTACATTAAAAGCAGGATGCAGACCTGTGGGGCTCAGGCTTTTCCCCAACAAACACCGGCACTAAAACATGAGGAATAAACACCAAGTTCCTTGGCATCATGACTATAAACTAGAATATGGTGTCCAGACAAACACAATTAGGTGTGACAGTAGAATGAAGACCTATGAGACATGCAAGGGCTTGGAACACTTACCTCCTACATGCTCATTTCGGTGAGGTTGCCTGAAAATATTCTGCAGTAAAACAAGGAGAAATGAAAGGGGAAGACCAGTGACTCAGGAAATAGTGAGACAAACCCCCGGAGCAAAGGGAAGTTCAGATAAGACTTGCCATGGAGCAAGATGAAAGAGCAACCAGGAGACTGGAGGAGAATGTGGTGTCCAGAAGGGAGGGCATGGCAGGGGTGGAGGTGGGGAGTAAGGGATAGAATAACTAATACAATTAAATGTCTGGGGAAAATTGAAACTATTATAATTATAAAGGCAAATGGCACAACAGACCAAAAAGGAAAAGAAAGAAAAAAAGGGAAAAAGCAAGTAGAAATACCTGAAAACTCCACACAATTTTAAAAAAGAAATGAAAGTATACTGTGCCCCTTAGTTCGACGTATAGAGAGACCTGCCCTTCAGGGTTGAAAATTTGGTGTGGAAGTGTAGTGGGCCATCAAATTGAAGGGATAAAGTCAGCGTAAATTACAGAAGGCCTGCAAAGCTAGGCTCAGAGATCTGTGCCCATGGTCTGATAAGCACGAGAGAGCCGTAACTAGTTCTGGAGGAAAAGAATGGAAAGTTAAAGGCAGCATTTCAGTAACGTTAGCCTGGCAGGAGAAGAGGCAGGAAGATGAAGGATAAATCTGCTGCAATTTTTCAGGCATGAGGTAAAGGAATAAACAGACAATAGAGAAGGAAAAGAGAGCACATCAGAAAGGCATTTCAGAGGAGGCCTACGGGACTGGGTACCAGGACGAGACAAAGGGGCGGGGGTAGCTCTAATGTTTTCTGGTCTGTGAACCGGGGAAATGGTGATGGCTTTTCATGCAGTGTTGCTCTTGTATTATGACACACATACTCTCCCTCCTCCTCCTCCTCTTTCCCCTCCTCCTTCTCCTACTCTTCCTCCTCTTTCTTCTCCTCCTCCTCTTCTCCTTTTTCTCTCTCCAAGTTGGTGCTGACCTCCTTGACGGTAGATCCTAAAGCCTGTGTTTGTTGCCTTCACGACAGCACCAGGTCCTACCACGAGAGCTGCCCCGCTCTGCTGTGATGGTGACTATGGGCGGAGGAGGTAGTGGTGATGATGATGATGATGACAACAAGGTGTCAATGCTTTAAAGATGAGAAAACTGAAAGGAGCAGTGTTTGGTGCATAAATAATTGATAATGTTATGAGAGCTTTAGTGAGATGTTGGCTCCCATTGGGAGTTAGAAAAAAACATTTTTTGAAAATTTTGCTGTTAGTTCTTTAGTGAAATGGCTTGATTTTTCCTTTCTTTAATATTCTTTACTGAACTCCATCTATAGCTATGTAGAATTAAAACCAAGCAGTATTGGGAGATCTGCCCCAAGTCAGGTAAACTTACTTCCAAATTCTTATTTCAAATCCATTTTTTGGCTGAAAATAAACAGACTTTTTTAGGAAGCAGAGCTATTTAAACAAGCCCTCCCCTAAGACCAGGGGCCTTGTATACGTTGTTTTGTTCTTGTTTCTGAAGATAAAAAATGTTATTTTCAAAGGGAGCTCTAGGTGGCACTTTTGATGTATTCAATAGTTAACTCGGATCCTTTCTGGAAAAGGTTTGGTAGAAAAAAGGTAATAAATATTAAAATGGGGAATCTTCATTACAATAATGAAGATCAGTACTTATGATTGTGTTTACCATCTTACTATGTATGAGCAATATCTTTATGCAATGCTTGCATTTAAAATCTGGGCTTTACTTCTTTTATAAAAAGTGCAAGAGAGGAATGAGTATTTCTACAGTATGTGTTAACTCCACATCACTAAAATAATAAATAAGAAAGTAATGTTCGATTTGCAAAAGGATTGACTATAGGTGTTCTTTTAAATCATCAGTTCCTCTATTCTATTTAAAATATTTCAATTCATAGAAATAGATTATAAAATTAGTTTTTCAAGCCCATCTATTGTGTAAAGCAAAATAAGTTGTCATTAATTTAAAATAAGACACTACAGCTTAAAGTGTTTTTTTTTTAAATAATAATAACCAAAAATGAAAAGAAATTTAAAGCAGATGTCTTGGGCTTTATTTACTAAGGGATAACATAATGACTCCAAGCAAATGTATTATCTATTCTGTTATTGGTTAGGCAGTTCCTCCTGTGTAACAAGCTGCTTAAGCGTCTCATGGTCCCACTTTACTGTAGAGAAATCACAAGCTCTTTTAACAGAAATGCAGGTTGAGAAGGTCTATTTCCGGTAGAAAATATTGTTGCCACATACCATAGCCTGTGCACCCCTCACGTCCTTGCGCCTTCACCCCTTGTCTAGGCCCTCACGGCCACCATTTCATGGCCTAGGGTCATTTGTGGCTCCGTTTTAGTTTTTTGCCCTTATCCTCCCTTTGTTTTGCTTTTGTTTCTTATTTTAAATGGTTGTTTTTTTTTTTGCTGTACCTTTGTAGGATAATTTATCACAATGAAATCCTCTTGGAACAAAATGGGTTATAAATAAATGAATAATAATGTTAATATGCTGTCTTGTAATTGCACTAATTTGTAGGTTTTCGACAAAACTGACAGTTTGAAGGTGGTATCTCATGTAGTAGTAAACTCATGTCAGAACTCAGAGCCAAATATGCAAACCTGCGCTAGTATTGAAAAAAATCTTGGCTCTCTTTTGTTGAGAATGATGAGGATTCTGGCGAACCTAAGGAAAAAGGGGCAGAATGCTAGCCAGGAGCTCACAGGATGGGCAGGAGGCTGGAGGCCTGGCCTGGACACTAGGCAGGAATGCGGCAGCTCCCGGAGTCCAGGCAGCGTGAAGGTGACAGATCGTGTCAAGGTGCTTCTGGTCCTATGTGCCTCTGTTCAAGATTAAAAATTTTACAGCCCAGGCTATTTAATGTGTTCTGTGCTTTCACAGATTTCTGTGCTAAAAATCATTGGAAATCCAGTATGGAATACAAGCTTGAATCTTGAAAGCTTGCCAAAATATAAAGAAAGGTAAATTTTGAAAAATAAAATACCCCAGGATCCAGTTGTCTTCCTTTGGGTCACATATGGCCCCTTGATTACAGTGGAATAAGAAGTATTAACTTACACCTCTACCAAGACTGCCTACAACTGGAGTAAGCTACCCCCTGGGGTAATTACCCAGGAAACTGGGGTGTTCCCAGGAAGGGAGAATGGTTGCTGGACACGAAAAAACAATCCATGTCACTGCACTACAGCAGGAACAGTTTGTTAGTTTCTGTGTTGTGTTGTGAACCCCTGTAGTGGGTTGAGTAGTGTCCCCCAATTTTCAGGCCCACACAGAACCTTAGAATGTGAACTTTTTGGGAAGTAGGATCATTGCAGATGTAATTAGTTAGAGATCAAGATGGGATCTTACTGGATTAGGGTGGGCTCTAAATTCAGTGACAGCATCCTTGTAAGGAGGAGGCACAAAGGGACAAACAAAGGAGGTGACGCAAAGATGGAGGCAGAGCTTGGAGTGGTGCATCTGCAAGTCACGGAGCGCCGAGGACAGCGGGAAAAGCTGGGAACGAGGCATGAACTGGGTTCTCCCTCAGAGTCTCCAGAAGGAGTCAATCCTGCCAACACTTGATTTCAGACTTCTGGCCTCCTGAATGGTAAGAGAATAAATGTCTGTTGTTTTAAGCCATTCATTTTGTGATTACTTGTTATAGCAGCCCTGAGTGGTAACACCAGGAAAGTAGATGCTTAGTAAATGCATTTTTATGGGAGTGAATAAAAATTCATTTTTCAATATCAAAAGAAAATAAGTCTGTAAATGATTTTGGTTATTTATTCCACACAAAGCTATTGACTACCTCTTATGCACTGGGCACTGTTCCAGGGGCTAAAAGTAGTGCAGTGACCACATTAGGTCGGCTCACAAAGCCTGCAGTTAGAAGAAAAGAGAAACAGGTAAACAAGACATATTCTGTTGAGAAGTGAAACTAGATGATGTGATCTAGAGTCACATACAGGAAGTGGGGAACAAGTGTAGACTGGGTGGTCAAGCAAGAAAGAGAGAACCGAGACCTGAATGATGAGAAGGAGCCAGACACTCGTGACATGGGAAAGAACATTCCAGAGAGAGGGGACGAGGAGAAACCAGAGCTTAGTGAGCCCTGGAGAGTGAAGGAGGATGAATGGGGAGATTTAGGCAGAGACAGGTCACAACTTCTAATCTAAGATATGTCATAGAAGCGGAGGACTTTAAGTAGGAGAGTAATATAATCTGATTTAAACGTTTAAACATTGGTGTATGGGAAAAAGGATTGCGGGGTGCCAGAAGAGCAGGAGGCACTCGGGCACCTGCAGCATTAAGCTAGACGAGGGTGGCGCACTGCATATGTGTGAGGCAGAGTTTGAGAGGACCGGTGAGTATTAGTTCAGTGTCTTCTCTCGGCCCAGCAACGCTTCAAATTCTACAATAGAGCCAAAATATTATATTACCAAGACTCTCAGAGTTTTGCAATTAATTGGACAGATAAGATAGTATATATAATTGTGCTACTCTGACCTATTAGCACTGGTGCTAAATTTAGTCAACGTGTTAGAGCACGTGGAGAATATAATATTAATTTACAAAGGTCTTGGTGTGACTGAGCAGCAGCAGCTTGATAATTACGATAACACCTAACACATCTCCATGCGAAACAGCAGGGGAAGACCACTAACATAATAATTAAATTAGGAACACTAGCTGTGACCTATGACAGGGGGCAGATACCCTCATCACCACATGCAGAAGCAACAGAACAAATTTAAAAAGTCATCTTAAAAGATGCACTTCCGCAGGACAGGACAGCATTATTTCCATTATTTGCAGGCACCATGAACACAGGAGAGCTCACTGACTTCAGAACTAGGTCAAGGTAAAAGCTATAACTTTAATGCTAATGCGTAGAGACAAAACAGGCTATACCCAATGTAAATAAACCAAATCAACATAGACTATTTAGAACTAAATTTACAAGACCCTTTTGGCTATCTAAGCAATTTAGACCACCACCCTTTAATCCAAATTATAAAAATAAATACCCATATAGAAACCCCAAACACTATTTACAGCGGCAGAGACATAAAAACAGCCAATCTTTTAGAGGAAGTACACCTATAGAAAATAGATTTAATAACCTATTTATTACAAATAAAAACCCCTTTATAAAACCTAATCCCTTTAATGGACAAACCACTTATAGAGAAAGGAGAGGAAATCCAATGAGTCCCCATTAGGACTTGGCAGTCTCCTGGCCCAAGCCAGAGACAATCATCCATTTGTTACTGTGACCATTTCAATAGAAACACCTTTTGTAAATGAAAACACTATGTACACTACTGCATTATTAGAGACAGGATCCCAAGTAACAATGATACAAGGATATCCTACTAATTATTTTTTACATTATTTTTATTGTTTACACTATTACAGATGTCCCCATTTTCCTCCATTTTGCCCACCTCCACCCCCTAATAATTAGAAAACTTTAAAGATAAAATAGGACTAATCAAAAGATTAGAGGGAAAAATAACCCCAAGCACATGGGTGCATAGATTCCTAACAATCGATATAGACCACCCATTAATGCTAAATGTTTTATAAGTCCCAATATAAGAAAAATTCCTGGAATGAAAGAATAGGACATCATGTAACAAAGAAATATGTAACAATTCCTAAAACTAATTTGGCTATAGCAAAATGGACTATAATTAAATTGCCTGTCCCACCTAAAATAACAAATATACCCCAATACAATTTTAATGGAGGACATACTCCTATTAAGGAAAATATTCCAGAATTCCTAAAGGAACAAATTATTGTGCCTACTACTATTTTGCCATATAATCATCCAATCTGGCCTTTTAAAAAGCCAGATGAATCATACAGTTTAGAGTAGATTACAGGAATTTAAACAAACACTCTCCCAAAACTAAGGGAGCACTCCCAGATGCAGGCTCTAACATAAATAATATCACACTGGATCTGCAACTTACAATACAGTGGTACACTTATCTGACATATCCTTTCCCATACCTATTGGTGAAAAGAGCCAACCCACGCATTCACATGGGCAGGTAGACAATATCAGTTCATTGGGTTATCACAAAGCCATCTTAACAGCCCAAGCGGTAGCCCATGACCTTCTAACACAGACACCCAGGCCTCTCAAGAACACACAGCACATATATAAACCGTTATTTCTTAGGCTGAAGACATCCTTATTTATGGTGATAACTTAGAAGAACAAACTAGAGTCACAATAGACTTAACTGAATTTCTTACACTCAGAGGATGGACAACCCAGGTAAAGCCCAAGGTCCTCAAACTACAGTAAAATTTCTAAGCATAATTTGGCCCTCTGAAGGTAGGAAAACACCAGACCCATTCATAAACAAGATAGATTGCGACTCCCACCACTAACACAGCAGCTCAGAAACTGATAGGATTGTTTGGATATTGAAACAGCACATATTACATATGAGAAAAATATTAAAACCCATCTGTGAAACGACCAGAAAGAGTAGGAAACTTAGACGAGCAGAGACTGAAGAGGCAGCCTTTACTTATTTGAAGCACACCACTTGAACTTTTAAAACACTGGGCAATTTGCACTCTAAACATAAACCAGAATGCCTGTATTCCCAAGGGTTTGCAACATGGTCACTATGAACTGAAACTACAGGACTCCAAATTTACTCAAATGGCTTTTAGACAAAGAAGTTCCCAAGGTCTGAGAACGTGCCAACCAATCAAGAGGCTTACCTGGGCACTCTACGAGGCCATACAAAATACAGAGCCACTAGAAGAAAATAAACCAATTATTCTTAAATTCCAATAGCCTGTTCTGGAGCGGCTCTATAACCATACGTAAACAAGAAGGACGATGGAACGTAAAGCCGGAAGGCAGAGATACGCCAAACGACAGCATCACTGCATGGGCACATCACTAAGTAGGTCACGCTGGCACACACGGCCCCAGATCACGGTTAGAAAACATAAATGTGTGTACCTACCAAATACCTTCAATGTCAAATTAACAAATGTTAGAATTGCTGAAAGTTTAAAGCTTGGAAGTTATTAATGAATACTTTAGATAAGATTAAAGCAGATAGACCCTCCAAAATTATACAAATTGATTATACAAGACCCTTGTTTATATCAGAAAATAAATTATATGCATGCACCATTGTAGATACATGGTCTGCAATAGGATTACCCTAAGCCTGCAGGGAAAATGATAAAAAATTCACCACCAGGGTGTTGAAAATATGGATTGCTTGCTACGGTTACCCCGACTATTATAGAATTAGATCAGGGCACCCATTTTATAAGAAATCTAATACAAGATTGGGCCAAAGAACAGGGCAGGATGTGGAATTTCCACTTAACCTACAACCCAACTGCCTCTGGCCATAGGTATAGTGGTTTGCTCATGCAAAAGCTCAGGTTTCTTACTAACAATCTAGATATGGAAGTGTGGACTAAAGCAATCTGGGATGTGGCAAGATCTCTAAATCATATATATGAAAGGGATGGAAAAACTCCCATTGAACTAACATTGCAATCACCCACAGAGATAAGAATTAGCATTAAAAACAACCCAGAATCTAAGTTAAAAGGGAGTGGGCCCTGGGTGGCTGCTCAGTTGGTTGGAGAATCGTCCCAAGGACCAAAATGTTACGGGTTTGATCCCAGGTCCAGTGGGTGGGGGAGGGCATACAGGAGGCAACTGATGTTTCTTTCTCACATCGATTCCCCCTCCCACAAGTCAAAAAATATATCTTCATGTGAGGCAAGGATTAAAAAAATAAAAAGTAAATAAATGAAAAAAATTTTTTTAAATTTTATTTATTTATCTTTAGAGAGAGAGGAAGGTAAGGAGAAAGAGAGGGAGAAACATTGACATGTGAGAGATACATCAATTGGTTGCCTCTCGCACACTCCCAAGTGGGAACCTGGCCCACAACCCAGGCTTGTGCCCTGACTGGGAATTGAACCTGTGACCTTTCGGTTCTCAGGCTGGTGCTCAATCCACTGAACCACACCAGCCAGGGCTAACTGAAAATTTTTAAAAGGGAGTAGGAGATGGGATAAAGATGGGAAAGGGTCTAAGAAGTACAAACTGCCAGTTATAAGATTAGTCATGGGGATGTAACGTACAGCACAGGGAATATAGTCAACTGTAATAACTACGTGTGGTGACAGGCGGTTACACTAGACTTACCACGGTGATCATTTCATAAGGTATGTAAAATGTCTAATCGCTATTTTGCACATGTGAAACTACTATAATATTGTATTAATATGTCAACTATGATTTTAAAATAAATTTTAAAAATAAATTAAAAGAAAAAGTATTAATTAAAAAACACAATAATACATATAATACTGGGGGAATTATAGCACCTGCCACTAATAAAACCTACTGGGTAACTGAAAGAAAAGGCCTATTACATCAAACTAAAGAAAATAATAGGATGCCTCCATACACGTGGATACATTTCTGTATGGCACCGTCATTAGATAACTATTATTTACCCCAGCATGGTGACTTGGAGCAACATTCACAGCAATGGCCGCAATGACTATAGATTTCCTTAAGTGGTAAGAACAACAACTAGGCATAATTAGAAATTAATAGGGCACTATTTTTCTTTTGCAGGCATAAATCCGCTAAGCATCAGGAAACTTATTGATGCCGTTGACCCTTGAACAACACAGGTTTGAACTGCGCATGTCCACTTACACACAGATATTTTCAAGATATACAGTAAGTGTATTTTCTCTTCCTGATGATTTTTTAAATAACATTTTCTTTTTTCTACCTAACTTTATCTTAAGAACACAGTAAATAATACACATAACATACAAAATACGAGCTACTCGACTATTCATGTTATTGGTAAGGTTTCCGGCCAACAGTAGGCTATTAGTAGTTAAGTTTGTGAGGAGTCAAAAGTTATATGCAGATTTTTGAATGGACTGGGGTTCAGCACCCCTAGCCCCAGTGTTGTCTAAGGGTCAACTGCATTTCTAACTGGGTCAGTGCCGAATGCTGGCTGCGGCCCATACTGTTGGGCTTCTTGCTCATTGTTGCATGTCAGAGTCCTTGCTGACAGCTGCAGCAATAGCAGCTGAGCCATCAGTCCAAGCTGGAATGTCACTGTCTACTGTGACATCCTCTACTTCCTCAAGGTATCACTATTCCAGTCACCTCATTTCAACTGAGGACCCACCAAGCCCAACACTTCCACCTCACCCTTCTCATTAGCACCATCGCTTGCTGGGAAACCTTCAATGGATGGGAAGTAAGTGCTGAGGAAAGCTGAGGAAACCATGGAAACCTCTCCTTCAATCTCCACAGAATCAACGGGGATCCTGAACAACTCCTCCCGTGAGACACTGACCCGGAGGGTGAAGGTGGGCCTGAACCACTGACTCCTGGTTTTGTAGCCCAGCACGTACATCGAGACAACCAGGCACTGACTTCGTAATCTTCCCTTACCTTGTCTCACTGAATCAGGAGCACAATCATGTCAGTGTAAAAACCTTTGCGAGACTAATAATGTCTCAAAAATGTCAACTGAGCAGAATCTTACTTTACTTCTAGAACAGAACACATAAAGAATCAATAAATGCTGCAAACCAAAAGTGAGAAATAAAATTTAAATTCAAAATTTGGGATAACTTAGAAAAACCACTAAAATGTAGAGATGAGTTTACCACATGGAATACTAAATATAAAGTTCCAGCCATGGTAATGATGATACTTTAGGAATAGATGTTGGCACGGCACATCCACATGAGGGAAATACGCAATTATATTTTTGAACATAAGTAAGCCAAAAATTGATCATTTACTAAACTCTTATACTGCTTAATCCATATTCACCTATGAGAAAATTAACAATAGATCCATAGACACTACATCCAGACTTCAAGGCAACAGAAAAACCATGTAAGGTGTATACAGGGCACACAGGAAATTTGGCAAATAACACATACCATTATCCATGGTGATCTATATTAGATTTCTATCTCCCACCACAGATTTCCACCCCAAGAACATGTGGACCTATGTTAAGAAATCAAAATCTCTCACAGTCATATCGGAACCTACAACAGTAGCTTATACCTTGACATTTAATATATACAAGACTTTCGAGCCAGGCATAGATCCTCAAATTGTGCTCAGTTTTATCTATCTTCTTTTATGCCCACTTTACAACCTATGCCAAGGAAGGAAGAACACTCTTGTAGCTCCTTTTTGAACAGGTAGGAGGTTTAACTGGAGGAGAAATGGCAGCCACTTCTTCCCAATTCCAAATTGATCAAATCACATTAGATTTTTAAAACTTTGAAACAAAAAGAAATCTCAATTTAACATATATGCAATGGCAGCTTTATCATTGCTGGATACACAGGTGGATTAAATGAGCAATACAATAAGTGAATTTCACACGGAAGTAAATAGAGCAAGGGAAATTCTACATAAAGCAGTTGGAGAAAATGCTTAAAAAATAATGAAGTACTAAAAATGACATAAAAGATGCTTCTGTAAGGGTAGATGGTCAACTGCTACGGATGAGATTGGTTGATTTGGGGAACACTCTTAGCACAGTTATAACCTCAGGGCAATACTGGTCACCTGAGATAACAGACGAGAACCCAACTGCAAGTAGACACCACACAACCCTAATGGCTGCCATTCCTTAGGTAACTGTGCAGTTGGAATATTGGCACTTAAGAGAGAAAACATGACATTGGGTGACCAACCTTTTGTGGTTCCCCAATATCAAAAGGGAGAGTGGAGCCTACAAGCCTCGGAAATATCTCCCTATGGTAAAAGGAAAACATGCTCCTAAGGATATGTTAGTGGATTGGAACAAAAATACTTGTATTACTGTTAGACCTTTGGATGTACCTATGATACAAGTACCCATGACTATGGCCTTGATGCCTCCCCAATCAGAATATGTAATATGAGAAATTGGACCATGATAATATACTCTAAGCCAAACCCTACCCTAACCTATTGGAGTCAGGGGAAAAATAAGGAACTCAGCAAGATGGGTTGTGTAAAAATAGAACATGTAATGAATGTGACAAAAGAAGGGAAAAGATATTATTCAAGGTCAATGGAAGATAAAGAAACCATTAAAATAACCAGAGATATAGTCTACACTGAACCTCCTAAAATTAATCTATTAAGTATAAATCATACATTAGAAGTAGAAGAACATCTGCAAGATGAGACCAAGAAAGTCAAAATAACTTCAGGAAGTGAAAAGAGAACAGAAACATGCAATTTCAAAACAAAATGACAGGCTTAAATTCTGATGTACGGCAGTCAAACACGTGCTTGATGTCACTGTGCACGGCCGTGTCCTCAGGAGCTCCATAAAACTGGCTTTTACATGGAAACATAATGGCCGAGGAAGCTTAACTGAGTGGGTTAAGGACTTTAATATTTGGTCTTTTGATGACTGGATATTGCATCATGTTAAAGAGTTCTTCACTATGCTCATACTGTAATATTAGGAATGTGGTTACTTAAATTGGTCATTAAACTATAGCATAAAAAAATGTGTATCATGCCCTGGCTGGTGTAGCTCAGTGGATTGAGCGCGGGCTGGGAACCAAAGGGTCCCGGTTCGATTTCCAGTCAGGGCACATGCCTGGGTTGCGGGCCAGGTCCCATGAGGGCCATGTGAGAGGCAACCATACATTGCTGTTTCTCTCCTCTCTCCCTCCCTTCCTCTCTCTAAAAATAAATAAAAATAAAATCTTTAAAAAAAATGTGTATCAAAAGAAAAATATGCACAAAATTATGACTATGATTAGATCATAAGTGATGTAGAATCACAGGGTGGATTGATATTTTTGTGAAATTAGATTTGTACGAGATATGAGGCCCTTAGGATTAATTGGTGTGTAGGTGATTTAAAACCACGGACGGACTATTATGTATTGATTTAATATGATTTCAAATCCACTTGTTTATGACTTAAGTTGTTTTAATCTACTTTTTTATGACAAAGACCAAAAAAAGTTGTGTTTGCAAGTAAAATTACTTTGATAGAATAAAGTAAGTTTTGTCAGGATGTCATAATCTCATCTGTGATTGATAAAGCCTAGCTGCTGAGGATCCATGTTGGGGGCTTATGGATAAGAAAATGTAGAAAAGCAGTTATGGCCAAAGGACATTTAGACTATTAATACTGAGAGTTTCTGAGGTTAATTTGAGAGTCACAGTTTGGGCGGGGCAACTCCCTGCTAACCGAGAAAACCCTCCTGAGGACCCCTGAGGCATTAGGTCCCATTGTGAAGGACTGCTCTCTTGTCAGCAGTGGCGGAAACCTCGCAGGGGCCCGTGAAGGATGCCCGCCAACACCAGCATCTCGGGTCCCTAGCAACGAGCTCTGTGTAGCAACAGGGGACTTTTACCTTTGCACTAGCAGCTGGACACCAGCTCTCAGTCGTTAAGCTGGCTTTCCTGAGAAACCAAACTCATACAAAAAGGTACACCTCAGTGAAAATCTGGATTCTATTCTTTTTAGCTCCTCATGCCTGGAACAATAGTGTGATCAATCTGTTACCTGTTTGAAGTATGTTATTTCCTTATTTGGCTTATTAAGAGATATTATCCTGTATGCTATTAGCTTGTGAAATTATTATAATTCCCACAGAAAACCTATGATAAATAAATTGCTGGCAAAGACAGAATTAGTCTCTGAGTATAACTTTGCCAACTCCTCCCCCTGAAAACCAAAACAGATGGGCCTTCAAAGACACATAAGACTGAAGACAAGCATTCAGGTTGGATAAGGCATGGACAAAAGGGAAAAGTGGAGAATGAATGTGCATTACTTGCACATTCATTACCACTGGGTTACAAACCAATACCACTGGGTTACGGTGCTTGTGTACAGTGAATAATGCCAACTAAATTACATCAGTGACGTGAAGACAGATGATAGAGGGCTTTGAAATCCAGAATAAGCTTACATTTAATCTGCTAGGCCGAGGGTCAGCAAACGTCTTCTGAAAGGGCCAAACAGTAAATACTTTAGGTTTTACAGTCCACATGGTCTCTGTCACAACTGTTCAACTCTTCTGCTTTGGTATGAAAGCAGCCAGAGATGATACTTTTTAAATAAGTATGGCTGTATTTCAATAAAACTTTATTTATAAAAACAGGGAGCAGGCCAGATTTGGTCCTTGAACTAGAGCAGCATGGCAAATAAAATACAAATGGGGTTTTATTAAGTTTTGAAGTAACTACACACAAGGATAGGGGTCATTACTTGGTTACTTGGCATCCATCTCCCCCATTCTCCTTCCTTATAGTTTCTAGACTTCCAGTCAGGTGTCAGCTTCTCTTACACGTTCAGGGAAAAGCCAGTTGAACTCCCACCTTTAGGAGTGGTCTCAGCTTGGTCTAAGTTATCGGGTCATTCCATTCCTCTTTCCACAATGGTTGATTCATGTAACCCACACATAAGGCATGAGATATGGGTTCAGGAAGGGCATCTGGACTAATTTTGGCCAGTAACATACAATGTACCCTCTACAGTACTGGGGTCTCCTGCAAAGAAGCTTTCTCATTTCTTTGGAAGAGCCACCAAAAGGGATACTCTCTCCTTTTCTGGGCAGGATGGTATTTAGATATGAAACTTGGATTTCTGAGTTCATTTTGCCACTCGGAGAGAAACCAGATTTGGAACAATGCTGTCAAGCCTGAAGGCAGAGCAGAGAAAGGTAAAGGAGCCAGGTCTTTGATGACATGGTTGGTCTATTAAATAAAACCAACCCTGAAGCCTATCCTACGCTGGACTTTTTAGTTCTGTTAGCCAACGAATCACTTTCAGTGCTTGAATCTGTTTGAGCTGAGTTTTTCTGTTAGAGATGAAAAGTATTCCACTATCACAGAAAAATGACATGGAACAGGAAACACTGGAAGGACTTAGACCATACGGAAGACCAGGCATAAAGTGACACGAGGCAGCAGTGAGAAGAGTCATCGAAAAGAGAGAATTACTGTGTGAGGCTAATGCATGTCAAGAATTCCCACATTAAATAAAAGGCGAAGGAAAACATTTAAAGAACACAGGAAGTAAGGAAGTAGAGCCCACTCACATGAAAATGCATGTAAAACATAAGATTATTGAAAGGTTAAAGATGAAGGAGACTTTTATTTGAAGTCACAGCCCAATCGTAGTCCAAAAGATAAAACTGTGCCAAATCATAAGTGTGGTAAAAAGAAAAAAATAAATGCTTGTGAAAAAAGGATAAGCTATGAGAACTTTTGGGTTATATTTTGGAATGGAAGAGGGGTCAAACTAAGAAACCAAAAGGAAGAGGGACAGGGTGATTGGGTGACAGACAGGGAAATTCTTACTAGAAAGGGCAGGACTGGTCAAGCCATTCCCATTGTTTGTAATTTTGGCTAGGGAACCTCCTCTCAACACAATAGGTAGTGCATTGACATATAGCTCCTGGGAGCCTCAGTGAAATAATAGGGTAAACCAGGGAAAGAGATGAGAACTGCTGGAGGAAAGAGACCTAGCAACGGTTCACAGAGAATTACTGAGTCTTTTCATAGCTCAGTGATGAAAGAGACTTCTGGATTCTGGTAGGGCAAGTAAGAAGCTCGGAAGTTGTTACTCCACCCTAACAACAGGTAAACCGTTGAACGAACTGAAAAATCAACAACTCTTCTTAGATCCGAAAGAGAAGTGAGGTCACAGGTCAAAATCCTGCTCCCAAAGTTGGAGATACCAAGAGACAAATACAGAGAATCACACCTTACTGGATGGGAACCAGCACCAGGCAAGGAAAACCTGAACTGGAATTGATGAATTGCTGGGGGCACAGTGTGGACAACCCTGAGCGTTAAAAACTCCAGGGTCATTGCATGCCCCACATATTTGTGAGTTTTACCTCCTGGTTATCTACCAGAGTCTCATAGTAAATACTAGAAATACTCACACACCTACTTCCCCATGGTGCTTCTGGCAGAGGGAAGAGAAAAGGAGCCATACTGAAACACACTAGATTAAGCATTCGGTTGTTAACAAGGTCTGCCTTCAAGAGAAACTAATTAATCAGAGCCTAACCTGCCAGGGGTTTATCAGAGCCTAATCAACCTGGGAAGGGGAAATACCCACCTTCAGGCCTACTTATGGGTATAGAGTATGGGGAACTGAGAAACACTTGTGAAGTTCACAGTCCAGAGGCACAGGCACACTAAAAGACTGAGCCCTAATCACAGGACTATAGAACACTTCCCTTCTGCTTTATCTTACCCCACATTACTAAAGGTCCATTTATAGCAACTCCTTTTACTTAGTACACCGTGCCCAGCTACCAAGAAAAAAATTACAAGATATAGTAAAAAGCAAAAATCACAAATGGAAGAGACAGAGCAAGCTTCAGAACCAGACTCAGATATGGCAGGGATATTGGAATTATCAGACCAGCAATTAAAAACAACTATCATTAATATGCTAAGGCATTATTGGACAAAGTGCACAGCATTCAAGAACAGATGCGCAATGTAAGCAGAGAGATGGAAATTCTAAGAAAGAACCAGAAAAGAAATGCTAGCAATAAGACTGTAACAGATATAAAGAATGCCTTTGATGGGCTTAGACTAGACAAAACTGGAAAAAAAAAAATCTCTGAGCTTTAGGATATTTCAATAGAAACCTCCAAAACTGAAAAGCCAAGAGAAAAAAAAAAGACTGATAAAAACAGAACAGAATATCAAAAAGTGATGGAACTACTACAAAATGTGTAACATGTATAATGGGAAAACCAGAGGAAAAGAAAGAAAAAAATGAACAGAGAAAATATTTGAAACAATAATGACTAGGAATTCCCCAAATTAATGTCAGGCACCACACTGCAGATTTTGGAAACCCAGAAACCACGCAGGGTGAGTCCAGGTGGTCTGGCTTTGGAGTCTGCACACAAACTGCCACTGCCGGGGCCAAGAGTGGGAGGAGTCAGAATCAGGAAAGATTAGTGAGCACAGAAATCAGTGGTCTGCTTTGGTGGCATGGTTGCTCTTTCTTAGCACTTTGCCACCAAATCTTCAGCTTTCCCTCTTACTCCATCAGTTTGCTGACTTCGGCATATTGGTTCATTGTCTCCTCTACCAGACATCATGCTCGGTCAGACCAGCTTGTCCAAAAATAACTCTGACAACAGACCACATCTTGCATTAACTCCTCTGCTACCATGTACCTTCTTTGTCCCCAAGACACACAAAGACAGTTTGTTCTCTGACACGGGGTAGATCGGACCTGCCGATACCCGTGGGTGACTGTGACCCAATGCGTGTATGAATTTCATACCGAGACACGCGGGGAAAGAGAGACCGGGGCCATGTGGCTGATTCCTCCCATCTCAGGAAAAAGCCTCGTGGCTTGCCCAGCCAGGGTTTTTATCAGGGGCCAATTTACATTGGATTGATTATTCATGAGATTATGCAGAACAGGTAGGATTACTCATAGCAAGGCATTGGATGTAAATTCAGATCCGGTGGCAGACAGGACCAGGTTAAAGTAATATGCAGGGCACAGCAAGCCAGAATTTTTTAAGATACATCTTTGCCAAATTCCTATTAGAGAATTTCCATTCCACAGACATGATC
>PVJI01007876.1:0-74960 GCA_004026765.1 Micronycteris hirsuta | reverse complement strand
TACCCTTTGCAACAGCATGGATGGAACTGGAGAGCATTATGCTAAGTGAAGTAAGCCAGGCGGTGAGGGACAAATACCATATGATCTCACCTTTAACTGGATCATAATCAACAAAAGCAGAAAGCATGTAAAACATAACCAGAGACACTGAAATTAAGAACAGTCTAACAATAGCCAGGGGGAGGGGGAGGGGACAAAGGGGAGAAGGGTTTTCAGGAATCACTATAGAGGACACATGGACAGAACCAAGGGGGAGGAGGGAGGCTGGGGAGGGAGGTGGAGTTGGAGGGGGAGGGAGGAGGGAAGGGGAGAGGATGCAGATAACTGTAATTGAACAACAATAAAGTAATTATTTAAAAAACAATTTTTTTTCAAGAATTTGAAAATTGTCTAATCATTATTAAATGCTGTTCACATATTTTAATTTTTAAAATTGTTGACTATTTTTTATTGCATTAGATTGGGAAAACTTTTGTAGGTACCACTTACAGTATCATTCTGTTGCATAAATGAATCTTCCCTTCCCCAAACTGACAATGTTTCAAGTACAGTGAGCAGGTGAGGTGAGACTTTACATGTAAAGTACTATGGTAACTGGGGTGCTTTTTGAAAATTTGATGGACAAAAAATAATAGATGTGACAAAATTTTGGACGCAATCAGTTCAATTTTGTTGCTTTTATTGGACAGATTTCATAGCTGTATGTGAAGATTTGAAACAGAGTTGCATGGACAGCTATTGTATATTCTAAAAGTTCAATGATACCCATATAGGAAGAGAAAGCTCAATACCTATCAGGAAGTCTAATTAGGTACATCTCAACGTTCAGACTCAGGAGACAGCCTTGGCAGAAGGCCACTCAGAGAGTGGGAGGAGCCACAGGTGCCAGTGGGCAGTGCAGGCGTTCCTCTGGCCTGGGTCCATGCGGCACTGAACAGCTGCGCAGGAACTTCTTAGGTGTCAGTCAGCTCTGGAACAAAGCGACGCGCACAGGGCAAGTGAGGGACATGCCTAAGCTCAAAAGCCTCATACTCCACAGAGCCCACAAGTCCATGGGCATAGCCTCCAAGATCCCAGTTACCAGGATCCCCAGCTCAGGGAAGCCCAAAGTCTGGTGTCCCTCCCCATCAAACATTTATAATTTATTTATAATTTCTCTCAGTATGATGCAAGTTACCATTCAGTGATTTTTTTTTCTCATAAGCAGTGTTGTCTAGAACCACATTTGACATTTGACTCTTACCAGTTTACCAGGGGAACAGAGCTAGGAAGTAAACCTAAGACAAAATTCTCCTGCAGAAAAGAAAAAGGTTTTGTTAGCCCTTTACCCACAGTATGTATATACAAATGAAAGATGACAGAGGAGCAGACTCTGTGGTCTCTAAACATTGTAAAGCTAATAGATGAGAAGCCAGACTTCCAACAACCAGGAAATAGGCAAAACCAGTCACAAAGATCTTGGGCCTTCTTACTTAGTGACCATCTTGTTCATCGCTCTATTTCTAGTGCATGTGTTGAATGAACGAATAGTGAATGCGTAAAAGACTGTCCTTAGGCTACCAAATGAGAAATAAGACAGGCCCAACCCTAAAGTAGCAGGATTTGTTCTTGGCTGAGGGCAGTGAAAGCTGATGGGTCTTCTGATACCCCAGTGAAAGAGTGTGGACCAGCTTACTTAGAAATAATGACCCCTCAAAACCACTGCTGGTTGTCAACCCAGTTAGACCAAAATGTGTTAATTCTCCTGAGGCGTTAAGGAAAATTTGAATAGTTCTTTGAACATTTGGTTTAAGAAAGCAAAGAGGTGTCAACATTTTATGAAGTTGATACTAACAAACCTGTTAAAAGATAACTCATTTCCTAAAAAATACTGCAGTTTAGAATGTTTTATTCCTCTATTCAAAAACTTTTCTCTAGTTTATTCATCTCAAGTAAAACTATGGTTTCTTTGCATGAATGTAAAAACATTACGTCCCAAATAATGGGATAGATCTTATGTATTGAGTGTGCACTCTTTGGTTAACAAAGTATATACTTCAATTTAGTTGAAATTTGATTTTTTGGTTTTACTATAACTCACTAGCTCTTAAACCTGATGGAGGCAAAGCTAGATTGATGTTTAGTGATTACAGCTAAAGAACCATTCCAAACCCAGAAACTCAAGAACATTCCAAAACCAACGAATTCCAAATTCATTGTTAGAAATGTTGGCCAAGTGGCTGTCATATGTGGTGCACATTCAAATGAGCATACACTTTTTTTTAAAGGGGAGATTTTTTTTTTTACAAATAACTTTATTGATTTGGATATTTTTAGTAGGGGAGTTTTTATTGTATGTTCAAGTACATCAATACTAGGAACATTTTATTAATTATGAAAACAAGTTTTCTTCTGAAACCTGTAGTATATATAAATCTAACGTGTACTATTTTTTCTTATGGAGTGAAGAAGTTATGAATTGGTAAATTCAGATGCAAACAAGCATGATTAGTTATGGATTTATTGTATTGAGTAAGGAGATTCAAGCCTGCTAAGGAACTTAATATAATCATCCAACTCCAGCAGGAATTAATCAGCAATACAAATAAACCTTCACTTTGTGAGAAAAACATTATTTTTCCTAATTAAAAACCTAATGTTTCTTTAAATCAGATGTTAAAAAATTATCAGCCTAAGACACTTATTTACAAGATCTTTATAATTACCCCTTTTCTAAAACTATTATGTCTTTAAAAATTAAATTAGGATTAATTTACATTAATATGCTTTTATCAATACATTACATTTACTAAATTCATTAGAATGGCTGTAATGTCCTTATCTACCAAACTGAAAAATAATAGGAAAAACTGCATACATAATTTGAGTCACTAGAAAAATTGTCAATATGTAAACCATGTCCTGGGCACAAGGTTGGCACTTTTAAACACCTTAGTATTCCTTGGTGCACTGGAATGATTTCACATTAGGAGGAGTTCCAGACGGTCTGTCCTCATAACATTTTCTTTTATTACCACACCTGAGGCTTCAGCTTTGGTGCTGCTTCTCGGTTTCAGTCTGAACTTTCATTTGCTTTTTCTCTCCCTTTGAAAGAGGCCATGCAAGTAGCCACGCCAAGGTACTCACAGAGGGCAATTGTCATCTTTGAAGATAATATTCTAGGGAAAAGCATAAGAAAAATAATAATCCTATTAGAGGAGTCAAAGACACTTCTTTGCAACAATTACTTTCAAATTGCACCAAGTGTGACGTCCTGATTCGTGTGGTGGACACATCATTAAACAAAAAGGACAAACAAAAGATGCTGTGTCGCCTATGCTGAGTGCCATCCTAGCGCCAGGGAGTTTGGAAAAATCCCAATGCTCAGGCCATGTTTATCCATATATTATACTCACTGAGTTCTGTAGAAAGACTATAAACATCCTTATGTACTAGACTAACAAATGGTAGCAAAAATGAGAAAGGGTCCAGACTGGTTTAAGCAGAATTTCTTGGGATAGGGCCCAGGTGTCAGTTCTCAATGTTCTCCAGGTGATTCCAATGTACACCTGAGGCTGAGAACTGTTAATTGCTTTGGTTCACAGGTGGCAAACTCAAGGCCCGAGGACCAAATCCAGCCCTCCACCTTGTTTTATCCGACCTGGCACCGTGTTTGTACTCAGTGGCAGCGCCAAGCTCCTTGCACCTAGTTAAGGAGTAGTTACATTTATACAGTCCTAAAATTACATTCGGCCCTTTGAAGGTAACTGCGAGGCTGATGTGGCTCCTGGTGAAAATGAGTTTGACACCCCTGCTTCTGTTCTTGAACTAGAGGAGGGGCGCCTTCAGCTTAGTTCTGCTTAGATCAGCTCAGTTCTTCTCAACTCAACTTAGCAAACATTTATTGTGTTCATATTCTGTGTTAGGTACGGTACTAAGCCTGGAGCTTGGAGCTGGCAACAATTCAGAAAATGTGTCCTGTTCTCAGGGAGCATGCAGTCTAGCAATGAGGATAGTTGTTATACAAGTAACCATAGGTGTGATGAGTGCTACAAAAGGCATCAGAAGCTTTGACATGGCTGCTTTGTCCAGGCAGCTCTTAAGTATGGATGAATAGCAGGTACCATGTTATAACTTTCTGTGTGTGTACTTGTTCAGTGAATGTATGAATAAAGCTAACATGTCACAAAACTATTTTGAATAAGGTATAAATATAGTAACAAAAGTACTAGATTTATTAATAATTTTATAAAAGTGAATCACTGGTTATGTTTTCTACTGTGTCAGTAATTTACAGCAGGGGAGGAGTATATCCTGACGGTCAGAGTTTAAGATCTGTTATGGATTTGAAATTTTGGTTTGCAACTTTGTTCCAGGATTACTTATTCTCATTAAATCCCAGTGTGATTCCCTAAGTGTGATAAAATGCATGCAATACTATCATACAGTCTGGCACATGTATGCATCTGGTGAATGTTTGCTGCTGCTCTCCTTTCTCTCTGGAGAAGACAGTGGACCTGGGCCAAATTCATTCACAAATTCTCTGGAGCTCACGGCATTGGCTCGCATGAAGTTGTAGGTGCTCTTTTGCTAAAGGAAACAGTGAACTTGCCGGACATCCTTAATATTTTTCTGGCAATATACTCAGGTTTTTTTTTCTTTGTTTTCAAAATAGAACTCTACAGTAGTTGAACCAGAAGAATTAACCAATTACAACTACCACCACCACAATAACAACAACAACAACAACAACAACAACAACAATTTGGGTGCTATTTGTTTCTCCTGAAGTAAATAATTTGTATTCTTTGAGGCCTAATATATGGCTAAATTTTCTCAGTGTCTGGAAAAACCAACACACAGCTAGCCATAGTCCAATAGATTATCCTTGTACTCTGAAAGTCCTTTTACCATTAAAAAATATGAAGTTGCTTTCTGGCAAAAGAGGTAGCAGCGATGGGACAATTTGTTAAAAATAACCAAAATGATAGAGAGGTCATTATTAACTTACTGTTTAAGGATCATTGCAAAATACATAAATTTTGGCATTATTAAGTAGAGTTGTTCCTCTAAAATAGCATTTACAATTCTTTGGGCCACATACTCCTGCTCCAGTAAAGGCAACAGAAGTGGGAACCTGGAATAAAAATGAAGAGTTATGTAATCAGAGTGTTATTTTTTTGTTGTCATCGTGAGCATTAATTATTAACTTTCAGATATGGAGTTATAACAATAGCTGTAAATATTTGAACAAAATATAAACATAAATTAGGAACTGCATTGTATTTTTTCTCATGACCAATATTTGGGACCAGAGCTAATACATTTAATTGCCTAGTGTGGAATCACTGCTTTTATTGATTTTCTGCTATGTGATGGTCTGGACTTATAAAAGGAATGGCTTTTAGATTTTTTCTTCCCTTACCTTCAACTCAAATATCAAGTAATTGTTCTACTATTAAGAAGCAAAATTGCAAAAATTATTTTATAAAAAAATCTTGAGTATGTATAATGTGTCTCTATTTTAGGCAGACCATTTTTACAGCATTAAGGAGAATTAGATGTTGATAAAAACTCATTGGAGTTGAAATGGGATAAACATATGAATGAAATTCCCCAAAGACATTCCTTTGACATATTATACTTTCATAAAATGTTTCTCTATGACTTGCACCACACCCCCTCAAGATACTCTGCTTAGGCTGATTTTTGAAATATGATCGATTCCCCATAATTAAATGTTGGTAATTACTATTTATGTTTTATACAACCAAAAGTTCCCTAGGACTATATCCTAAGGGGCTCCACCATGTATTAAGATAGTTTTCCAAAAAACAAACCCATACAAATCACCGACATGCACAGGAAAAGATGCATGACATCACTAATCATTAGGGAAATGCAAAGCAAAACCACAATGAGTTACCACCCCACGATTCTTAGAATGACTATTATCAAAAAGACAAGAGAGAAGTGTTGGCAAGGATCTGGAGAAAAGGGAACATTTGTACACTGCTGGTGGGATTGTAAATTGGTTCAGTCACTATGGAAAACCATTATGGATGTTCCTCAAAAGGTTAAAAGCAGAACCACCATATGATCCAGCAATCCCATTTCTGGGTATATATTAGGAGCTCATAGAAACATATGTTCTCTTTGTTCATCTGTGGTACTATTTACATTAGCCAAGATATGGAAATCTTTTCTTTGGGACAACTTGGATGAAACTTGATGGTATTATGCAAAGTGAAATAATCAGAGAAGGATGAATACCGTATCACTTATATGTGGTACCTAAAAAGCCAAAGTGAGACACACAGAGACTAAGAGATGGGGAAAATGGGGAGATGGTGATTAAAGTTATAAGATTACCGAGTGTTGGGGATCTAATGTAATGTAATGTGTGGATCTAATGTATGTATAATCACAGCATGGTGATTATAGCTAATAATACTCTATGTAAAACTTGATTGTTGCTAAAAGAGAAGATCTTAAGTGTTCTTAAAACAAAAAAGTAGTGGTAATTAGATGTCAGCTAGAGCTATCATGACAATTATTTTGCAATATATAAATGTATCAGATAAATATGTTTTCACATTGTATGTGTTTGCTTCCTGTCAAATGTTAATTGACTAAAAAGGTGTGGGTTTATTTCTGGGCTCTCTGTTCTGTTCTATCGATCTGTTAAGTAGCTTAATATGAAAAAGTTGATTCTTCCAACTTTGTTCTTCTTTCTTAAGATTGCGGTTATAATTTGGGGCCATTTGTTGTTCCATATAAATTTTTGGAATATTTGTTCCAGTTCTGTGAAATATATCTTTGGTATCTTGATAGGAATTACATTGAATCTATAGATTGATTTGGGTCGTAGGGACATTTTAATAATGGTAATTCTTCTTATCCATGAACACAGTATGTGCTTCCACTTATTTGTATCTTCAATCTCTTTCTCAATGTCATACCATTTTCCAATAAAGGTCTTTTACATCTTCTATTATTACTTTTTGAAGCAATTGTGAATAGAGTTGTTTTCTTATTTTCCCTTTCTGTTAGTTCATTATTGGCATATAAAATGCAGCTGGATTTCTGGACATTAATTTTTTAGCCTGCTACTTTGCTGAATTCATTTATCAGGTCTAGTAGTTTCTTGGTGGAATCTTTGGGGTTCTCTATGTGCAGTATCATGTCATCTGCAAATAATGATAGTTTAACTTCTTCCTTTCCAATTTGGATGCCTTTTATTTCTTCTTGTCTGATTGCTGTGTCTAGGACTTCCAGTACTGTGTTGAGTAAGAGAGGTGAAAATGGACATCCCTATTTGTTCCTGGTCTTAAGGGGAATGCTTGTAGTTCTGCCCATTGAGTATGATGCTGGCAGTGGGTTTGTCATATATGCCTTTTATTATGTTGAGGTATGTTCCCTCTACTTCCACCTTGCTGAGTGTTTTGATCATAAATGGGTGCTGGATTTATCAAATGTTTTTTCCACATCTATTGATATGAACATGTGGTTTTTATCCTTCATTTTGTTTATGTGGTGAATCACATTTATTAATTTGCAAATGTTATACCAAGCTTGTATTCCCAGAATAAATCCCACTTGATCTTGGTGTATAATCTTTTTGGTGTATTGTTGTATTTAGTTTACTAATATTTTGTGGAGGATTTTAGCATATGTGTTCATCAGGGATATTGGCCTGTAATTTTCTTTTTTTGTAGTGACTTTATGTGACCGTGGAATTAGGATAATGCTTACCTCATAAAATGGACTTGGGAGCCTTACCTCTTGAATTTTATGAAACAGTTTGAGAAGAAGAGCTATTAGTTCTCAGAAAATTCACCTGTGAAGCTTGTTGGGAGTTGTTGATTACTGCTTCAATTTCACTAGGTGTAATCTGTCTATTCAGATTCTTCCTGATTTAGTTTTTTTTGTTTGTTTGTTTTGTGTTTTTTAAAAATATATTTTATTGATTATTCTATTACAATTGCTCCATTTGCCCCCTTTATTCCTTTCCGCCCCCCTCCCCGCATTCTTTGCCCTTTAGTTTTTGTCCATGGGTCATCCACATAAGTTCTTTGGCTTCTATATTTCCTATACTATTCTTAACCTCCCCCTGTCTGATTTCTATCTACCGTTTATGCTACTTTTTCTCTGTACTTTTTCCTCCTCCCTCCCCCTCCCACTCCCCTGTTGATATCTCTCCATACCTTATATAAATCCCTTTAACATTTCATATAGTGCGTGATGATGAACTCCTTGAACTTGACCTTATCTGAGAAGCACTTTATCTGCCCTTCCATTCTAAATGAAAGTTTTGCTGGATAGAGTATTCTTGGTTGTAGGTCCTTGCTTTTCATGATTTGAAACACTTCTCTCCAGTCCCTTCTTGCTTGGAAGGTCTCCTTTGAGAAATCTGCTGACAGTCTTACGGGAATTCCTTTGTAGGTAACTGTCTCCTTTTCTCTTGCTGCTTGTAGGATTCTCTCCTTATTCTTAATCTTGGGTAGTGTAATTATGATGTGCCTTGTTGTGTTCCTCTTTGGGTCCCACTTCTTTGGGGTTCTCTGAGCTTCTTGGACTTCCTGGAAGTCTATTTCCTTTGCCAGATTTCGGAAGTTTTCATTCATTATCTGTTCAAATATATGTTCAGTTTCTTGGCGTTCCTCTTCTCCTTCTGGCAGGGCTATGATCCGGATGTTGGGTCATTTACAAATGTCTCAGAGGTTCCTAAGCCTCTCCTCAATTTTTTGAATTCTTGTTTCTTCCTTCTGGTCTACACTATTGGTTTGAGTCCCAGCTTCCTTCTTTTCCCTATTGGTTCCCTATATATGTTCCTCATTATCTTTAGCGTATCCTTCATTTGTTCATTTATTTGCATCCACCTTTCTTCCAATTTTGTGAGCATCCTGATTACCAGTGTTTTGAACTGTGCATCTGATAGGTTGGCTATGTCCTCATCCGTTAGTTGTAATTTGTTCTGATCTTTCATTTTGGCCATTTTCATTCTTTTTATCTCAGTGCGCCTGTTAGTTTAATGGGGCGGAGCCTTAGGTGTTCTCTGGTGCTGGGTAACCTATATTGCTGTGTTGTGACGCTTCCTCTGGGGGCAGGGCTTGAGAGGGAGCAATGGCACCTGCTCCGTTCACCGCCGGCTCCCAATCACCCTCCGCTCCCTAGTTCTGTACTGCCTTTTCCACCAGTCTCGGCCCTGCTGGTTCCCTCTGGCCTCTCTGGTTACGCCGGCTATGGGCTTCACTTGTTGCTTGGGGCCGCGCTTTGGCTAGGCGCACCCGGTGTGAGTCCTTCCAGGCAAACTGCCTCTCGCTCCGCTCCTCTGCTAGGTTCTGCCCTGCTTACCGGTCTGGATGAACGTCCTCTTCAACTTCTTGGGTGTCGGACTTCCCCTCAGTTCGATTCTGTCCATTCAGGTTGTTTATTTTGCTATTGAACTCATTGTCTAATCTCTCTGGTTGTGAGCGGCGGCGCGGTGCGTCCACCTATGCCGCCATCTTGGCGGAAGTCTCCTGATTCTTCCTGATTTAGTTTTGGAAGATTGTATGTTTCTAGGAATTTATCCATTTTGTCCAGGTTATCCCATTTCTTGTTCATAATATTTTCTTACAGTCCTTTATATTTCTTTGGTGTTAGTTGTTATTTATTCTCTTCTATTTTTTGATTTGTTATTTGAGTCCTTTCTCTTTTTTATTTTAATGAGTCTGGTTAAAGATTTGTCAATCTTGTTTATCTTTTCAAAGAACCAGCTCTTGGATTCATTGATCTTTTGTATCATTTTTTTACTCTATTTTGTTTATTTCTGCTCTGATCTTTCTTATTACCTTCCTTCTATTCACTTTGGACTTTGTTGTTTTTTTCAAGTTCCTTCAAATGTAACGTTAGATTGTTTATTTGAGTTCTTTATTATTTCTTGAGATAGGCTTGTGATGCCATGGATTTCCCTGTTAGGATTGCTTTTCCAGTGTCCCACAGATTTTGGGTTGTTGTGTTTTCATTTTAATTTGTTTCAAGGTATTTTTTGATTTCTTCCTTGACCTATTGACCCATTCATTGTTTAATAATATGCTATTTGGCTTCCATGTCTTTGTATATTTTTCAGTTTTCTTACTGAGGTTGATTTCTAGTTTCAAAACATTGTGGTCAGAGAAGATGGTTGATATGATTTCATTCTTAAATTTATTGAGACTTTTTTTGTGTCCTAACATGTAGTTACATGTCCTAGAAACATTCCATGTGCACTTGAAAAGAATGTATATTCTGCTTCTTTGGGGTGAAATGCTCTGTAGGTATCAATTAAATGCATTTGATTTAGTGTGTCATTTAAGTTCACTGTTTCCACTGTTTCCTTGATTTTATGTCTGGAAGATGTATCCATTGAAGTCAATGGGATGTTAAAATCCCCAACATGACTGTATTTCTTTCATTTTTCCTTTTATGTCCATCAATATTTGCTTTACATATTTAGGTGCTCCTATCCTGGGTGCATAAATGTTTACTAGAGTTATATCCTCTTGTTGAATTATTCCCTTTGTCATTATGTAGTGCCCTTCTTTGTCTTTTACTATAGCCTTGGTTTTAAAGCCTATTTTGTTGGATGTAAGTATTATTACCCTAGTTGCTTTTTCCTTTCCATTTTCATGAAGTGTCTTTATCCATTCCTTTACTTTTAGTCTGTGTGTATCTTTCAGTCTGAGATGGTTCTCTTGCAGACAGGTCTTGTTTTCTTATTAATTCAGCTACCCTATGTACTTTGGAGCATTGATGCCATTTACATTTAAAGGTGATTATTAATAGATAAGTGTTTATTGCTATCTTATTCTCTACTATTTTCCTCTGTTTTTTTTAAAATTTTCTTTTTCTTCTTCTTAAAGCAAGCCCTGTAACACTTGTTGCAATACTGGGTTGGTGGTAACTAACTCCTTTATCTTTTTCTTGTCTGAGAAGCTGCTTATTTCTCCTTCAATTTTAGATACTAGCTTTACTAGGTAAAGTAGCTTTGGTTGTAATTCCTTGCTTTTCATCACCTTGAATATTTCATACCAGTCCCTTCAGGCCTGAAACATTTCTGTTGAGAAATCAGATGACAGTCTTATGGGAACTCTGTTGTAGGTAACTACCTGCTTTTGTCTGTGGCTTTTAAGATTTTTCTTCTTGTTTTTAAGCTTTACCATTTAATTATGAGTGTCTTGGAGTGGGCCTCCTTGAGTCCATCTTGTTTGGGACTCTGCACTTCCTGGACTTCTGTGTCTTTTTTCTTTACCACATTAGGGAAGTTTTCAGTCATTATATCTTTTTTTTTTTTTTTTTTTTTTAGAGAGAGGGGAAGGGAGGGAGACAGAGAGGGAGAGAAACAGCAATGTATGGTTGCCTCTCACATGGCCCTCATGGGGACCTGGCCTGCAACCTAGGCATGTGCTCTGACTGGGAATCGAACTGGGACCCTTTGGTTCCCAGCCCGCGCTCAATCCACTGAGCTACACCAGCCAGGGCTCAGTCATTATATCTTCAAATAAGTTCTCGGTCTCTTGCTCACTCTTTTCTTCTAGTGTTCCCATGTTGTGGATGTTGTTACTATTTATGTTGCTCCAAAGGTTTCTTAAACTCTCCTCATTTTTTTAGAATTCTTTTTTCTTTTAGCTGTTCTCCTTGGTTGTTTTTTTCTACTTTGTCTTCCTAATTGCTGATTCAGTCCTCTGCCTCATCTAACCCCCCCCCCCAGTGTATTATTCCACTGTATTATTTATTTTAAATATTGCATTCTTTATTTTAGACTAGTCCTTTTTCATGGTTTGTATGACTTTTTACATGCTGTTGAGCATCCTTATAATCATTACTCTAAACTCTATATCTGTTAAATTGCTTGCCTCCATTTCATTTAGTTCTTCTTCTGGAGATTTCTTTTGTTTTTTCATTTGAGGTCTATATCTTTGTCTTCCCATTTTGGCTTCCTCTCTGGGTTTGTTTCTGTATGTTAGATAGATCTGCAAAGATTCTGGTATATCTGCAAAGACCAGCTTCTGGACAGAGGCTGCTTGTCACTGGCCCTGGACAACCTGTTAGGAACTATCAGCGATCTACAGCTCGTGGCTCCATCTACCATGTCTGCATGTGTACAGAAAGAACCAAGCTGCTTACCAGGACTGGATTTTACTGCCTTGGACCTGGGGAAGGGTCAAGTAAAGTCTCAGAGCTCCCAGAGCTCTGCCTTCACCTGCAGGCTTTCTGTTAGGCTAATCACTGAGGTAGCCTCCAACTGTACTTTATAGCCTGGCTTAAAATCAACAGGATGAGATGAGAGGAATTCTTAAAGATGGCTATTGCTTTCCCCCATGCAGATGCCACATGGAGGGGAGAACTCCACCTGAGAAAGATGGCTTCTGCAGTATGGGGAATGACTGAGCACAGGGATCCCGGCAGCTGACCCCTCAGCTCTCTCCCTGGAGCTACCAACCCCAGACTCTCCCCATGTGGTTCTAGTCTTCTCTGCCTTCCCTCTTCTGGAGCCCAGATTAAGTGGCTGCAGACCAAATTTTGCACATGGCCCTCTAAGAGGCTCTCTGTATCTCTAGCCATCTCTCCCTGGCAGACAAAAACCCTGCTGCTTTTCACAGCCAGATGTTATTTGGGTTCCTCTCCCAGTTCTGGTACTCTAGGCTGGGGATCCAAGCTTGGGGGTTAGATACTACAGTTCTCAGGGGGAAACCCCCCAGTTGCTGAAATATCCCTCTGGAACTTCAGCTGTTGCCCATGGGTACTCAGCCAGCCCTCTCCCACCTCTGCACTTCCTACCAGTCTCATTGTGGTGACATGGTTCCTTTCATAAGTCCTTGGTTCTAAGGCTTCTCTCCAGCTAGTGTTCAGTTGATTATTCAGGATGATTTTTCTATAATTTAGTTAATTCCAGTTTGGTCCTGGGTGGTGGTTAGTGTATCTTTCCCCTATCCTACCACCATCTCGGATCTCCTGATTTATTATTTTTATTTAAAAATATTTATTATGGAGAATTTTGATGAAACAAAAGAAGTATATAATAAACAGTGATGTGCTGGCAAATGGTTAACAATTTAAAAAGATAATAATGGAGCGAGCCACTTTAAAATGGAGCCAGATTGACATCCCAGCAGAATTGCCTGCACGTTTAATGTCTCAAACATTTGGATTGTTAAACAGGGCAAAATAACCTTTGGATGTGGCCTAAAGCAAACTTATGTGCCACAGAATTGTTTGCAAAGAAAACAAGGAAACAGGAATTATGACCTCTGTAGTGGTAGTTGCTGGACTGAAAATTTAAAATATTCTTTATAATAAACATCACTATGTTATATTATCTACACCAATAGAAATGCCTTCCTTCTATTGATGTACTGTATTTTGTCATGTATAATGCTCACTTTTTTGCCCAAATTTCTGAGGGAAAAATAAGGATGCACATTATACATGGGTAATTCCTGAAATACCTTGTATTTATTTTTGTGTTTTGTAATTATTTGTTACATAAGATTCCTTGTACCATAACATGTTCAAAAATAAATGCTAAAATTCCTTTATAATATAAAAAACAAGTATCTATACATAAAAAAAAATTGAATTAAAAAATTAAAATTAAAGATTTTTATCCTTTAAAGTTTGGGCCAAAAATGTGGGTGTACATCATATGCAGCAAAAGTAACATCCTCCTTCCCTTTATCATGAATACCCCTTGTTTTGTTTCCTAATCAGAACACTAATTAGTGCCTACCTAATAGCTATTCTTTGATCTTAAGTAAATGCTTGTTGCCTCTCCCTTTGAAAAGTCCTTTTATTTTTAGGTTAAATTGTTCCTCTGGAAAGAAAAACTGTATGTATAGTTTTCAACTTTACCTGACTTTACTTTCCAGTTTTCTCACTTGTAGCCAAGCCCCTTGTGATTTTAATGCTCCTAGTATTTTTCAGGTAGAATTAAATAATTGAATTCTTAAGTAGGCCTTTGTTCATATGTTAATTGATCTTCCTCCTCAACTTCTTTTGTTATCAGGAACAGTAGTCACAAGTTGCTAATGTGGTATTTCTTTGTCAAGCAAGAGGATAACTTCAGGGCCTTCAGGAGAATTTATGAGAGTGTTTTGCAGAAGGGAAGAATGTCTTTAAGGTAGCTGTGGCAGCAGGTGACACCCAGGAGTCTGATGCGAAAAAGTGTTATCTGTGACTAAAGAAGCCCAGACTTCCCACTCAGATCCCTGAAACAACACCTCCCTTATTTCCCAGCCACACAAACTCTGTACCTTTGCTTTTTGAGAAAGATTGATTTGAGAGATCTTGCTCTCCCCGTCCTCTCCCTTTGGCCAAATGGAATAAACCATCCTCTGTCCCCAAGAACCAGTGTCTCAATGTTTTGGCCTCCTAGAGCATCAGGTTCATGAACCTGAATTTGGGAGGTGATTCAGTAACAACTGTACTCAGACACACTGGTTTTCTTTTAGGTTCTTTAGTGTCTGCAGCTCTTTTTGATCCTCTGTTCTTTCCATTTACTCTTTACCTAGTTAATTCCTACTCCTGGGTCTCATTTTCATGTCACTTCCTCTGGGAGTCCATCACTGACCACCCGACCCAATTCTAAATTATATGCCCTTTATCTCCCTCATTAACAGCTTTTTTTTTATTTTATAGAACTTAATCATATATTATCAGTTCTTACACATATTATTATTATAATAATAATGTTAGAAACAAAGAAGTAAAGATAATACATTTTATAGAGAGACCTTACCTCAACATAATAAAGGCCATATGACAAACCCACAGCTAACATCATGCTCAATGGTGAAAAGCTGAATGATTTTCCTCTAAGAGCAGGAAAAAGACAAGAATGCCCACTCTTGCCTCATTTATTCAACATAACAATGGAAGACTTAGCCAGAACAATTAGGCAAAAACAGAACAAAACAAAACGAAACCAAATTGGAAAGGAAGAAGTAAGTAAAACTCTGTCTATTTTCAGATAACATATAGAGGAAACCCTAAACACTCCATGAAAATATAGAATAAACAAATTTAGTAAAGTTGCAGGATAGAAAATCAATATACGTAATTTAGTTGTATTAGAACAATGAACTATCAGAGAGACATTAAGAAAAAAATCCTATTTACAATTGCATAAAACAGAATAAAACAGCTAGGAATAAATTTATCCAAAGAGGTAAAAGATGTGTACATTGAAACTAATAAGACAGTGGTGAAATAAATCAAAGAAGACACAAATAAATGGGAAGATACTCTGTGCTTATGGATTGGAATAATCAATATTGTTAAAAGTCCATATTACCCAAAGGCAGTTACTAATTCAGTGTAATTCCTATCATAATTGTAATGGTATTTTTCACAGAAATAGAAATAGAAAACAATCTTGATATTTGTATGAAATCACAAAAGACTCTGAAAAGCCAATGTAATCCTGAGAAAAAAGAACAAAGCCAGAGGCACCACACTTCTTGATTTCAAGCTATATTACAAAGCTATAGTAATCAAAACAGTATAGCGCTGTTATAAAAACAGACACACAGGTCAGTGGAACAAAATACAGGACTCATAAGTAAACCCATGCATATATGGTCAGTTAATTTACAACAAAATTTCCAAGACTATGCAGTGGGTAAATGACAATCTTTTCAATGAATGGTGCTGGTAAAATGGAAGCCACTTGTAAGAGCATGAGATGGAACCCCTATCCTATACCACTTATGCAGATTAACTCAAAATAGTGTAAAGATTGGAATGTAAAATCTGAAACCATAAAACTCCCAAAACAACAAATATTAGGCAAGTTCCTTGACATCAACCTTGGCAATGATTTTTTTGGATTTGACACCCAAAGCAAAGACAACAAAAGCAAAAATCAGCAAGTGGAACTACGTCAAATTCAAAAGCTCTGAACAGCAAAGGAAAGCCATCAACAAAATACAAAAGTAATCTATAGAGTGGAAGGTAATCATTGCAAATCATATACCTAATAAGGAGTTAATAAAAAAATATGTAGAGAACTTACACACCTCAATAGCAAAAAAACAATATTGTTTTTAAAATGGGCAAGGAACTGAATAGGCATTTGTCCAAAGAAGACATACAGATGGCTAACAGGTACATAAAAAGATGCTCAAAATCACTAATCATCAGGGAAATGCAAAGCAAAACCACATCTTTTAAAATGGCTATTATTAAAAAGGCAAGAGAGAGCAAGTGTTGGGAAGGGTGTGGAGAAAAGGGAACCTTTGCACATTGTTTATGGGGAAGTAAGTTGGTGCGACCACATAGAATGGCATATTATTCAATTATGAAAAAAGACAATCTTGCCATTTGAAATCACATGAATGAAACTTGATGGCATTATGCTAAGTGAAATAAGACAGATAGAGAGGGGAAAATACTGTATGATCTCACATGTGGAATCTAAAACATCCAACTTGGAGAAAACCAAACCCTGAGAAACAGAGAACAACTGGGGATTGCCAGAGGTGGGGTGGAAGTGGGGGAAATGGGTGAAGATGGTCAAAAGGTACATACTTACAGTTACAATAGTAATAAGTTCTGGGGATGTTATGTATAACATGGTTCCTGTAGTTAACAATATGGTATTCTATATTGGGAAGTTGCAAAAAGAATATATCTTAGAACTTCTCATCATAGGCCCTGGCTGGTGTGGCCCAGTTGGTTGGAGCATCATCCTGTAAGTTGAAGGGTCATGAGTTTGGTTCTCGGTTTGGGCACATGCCTAGGTTGTGGGTTTAGTCCTGGTTGGGGCATGTGTGAAAGGCAACTGATCGATGTTTCTCTCCCTCTCTCTGTCTCTCCCTCCCTTCCCCTCTCTCTAGACTCAATGAGCATATCCTCAGGTGAGGATTAAAAAAAGTTCTCATCACAGGAAAACAAAATTGTAACTATGTGAGGTGATGGATGTTAAATAACTTTATTGTGGTAATCATTTATTAATATGAACGAAAATCAAAACATTATGTTATATACCTTAAACTTATACAATGTTACATGTCAATTATATCTTCAGAAAATGGGATAAAAGCAGTTTTGTAATGATCATCTATGTAGATAAGTCTCAGTTTATATCTACAATTATTTTCTTGACATAAGTCTTAATTATAAAGTTGCTGGGCAAAATATAAGCCATTTCTAAGGCCAAAAATCTTAGCAAAATGAGGAACAGTTTGCTTTCTTATGGTTTATGGATGTGCAAATTTTCCTTATATCTGACCAACATTATATATTACTGTTTAAAAAATTCTTGCCAATATCCTTGGTAAATTTTATATAACAAAATATCATTACTCATTGAAGGAGATATATACTTACTAGCTTTTTATAATTCTGTCATGAATTATCTTTTTTCTATCCTTTCTTTTTTAATACTAAGGCTGATAATTCTATGTTACATATGTTAAAAATATTGTCTCCCAATTTATTTGACTTTTTATTTTTACATATTAGCATAGTATTCAAGAGTACAGGCTGTGGATTCAAACGGCTGGGTGTGATTCTGGAATACAGCTCTTTTGGCTACATGGCCTTAAGGAATTACTGAATAATCCCATGCCTCAGTTTACTCACCTGTAAAATGGAAGTAATGATAGTATGTACTTCACATGGTTGCGAGAAGTAAATGGAATAAAACTTGAAAAGTATTTAGCACAATCTCTGGAAAGTTGTGAGTACTTAATAATTATGGGAAAAGTACTGTCATTTATAATACTAATTAGCCAGGAGGGTGCAAAAGAGACAGAAACTTCATCCACTAACCCACTTGGGTTGACATTGAGGTGGAAATCACCAGTGGGTGGGAGGATGGGTGTGTATTCCCAGGCAGCTTAGAAGGCTGTGCCATGTCCCTCATAGCCTTGTCAGTGCTAAGGACAAGCTAAGGACATGTTACTGCAGAAGGTCCCTTATGGAGGAGAGTACAGATGGGCAAGGACCTGAACAAGCAGATGAATCTACAAGTCCTTTGACATCTGTGCTGCCAAGTATTGAGGCTTAGTAGAGCTGCATGTTTTATCAAGAAAGATATTGATCCTGGGTGGAAAGGCAGTCAGCCAAGATTTGGAAATAATTGTGACAGTTGAAAAAGGAAAGTGAATTACAGTAATGCAATAAATGGATTATATGGTTGTGCTGATCAGAGACATTGATGCAGAGATATCAAGTCAAAGGCACGCCAGTTCTGTAAATGAGGTAATTAGCACAACTCAGACTGAAAAAAAAATCTATATAAACATTTACATTCTGTGTGTGTATATATGTATATATACATTATGTTCATATAGAAATTTATTATAAATTTAACTGATATAAAGCACATGTAGTATATGACTCACGAATAATAAAATATTCTAAATTCTACATAGTCAATTGTTTCTCATAAATGCTTTCATTGATTTTGCTGTTTTATTGCATCACATATAATATTTTCCTGTAGGGATATGCCACATTTTATTTATCCATTTCTTATCTACAGACATCTGGATTTTTTTCACTTTTTTAGTTCTTATGAATAGTGTGGTATAGACTTTTGCATATAAGTCTTTGTGGGGACATATGTTTTCATTTCTCCTGGGTATATACCCAGGAGTGGAATTGCTGGGCCATGTGATAACTTCATGTTTAACATTTAATGGAACCATCAAACTATTTTCTAAAGCAGCCGCACCAATTTATAACCCATCAACAATATGTAAGTGTTCTGTTTCCATATCATCTTCAACAGTTGTTATTACTCTCTTACTGATTATAGCCATCCTAGTTGATATGAAGTTACTGTATTTTTTGTAATAGCTCTATTGAGATATAATTCATATGCCATACAGTTCACTGGTTAAAAAGTACAGTTTAGCCATTTTTAGTATATTCAGAAAGCCATTGGTAATTGCCTAATTCCAGAATATTTTCATCACTCCCAAAAGAAACTTTGTACCCTGTAGCAATCACTCCATACTTGCCCTTCCTCCAGCCCCCGGCAACCAACAATTTACTTTCTGTTTCTGTAGATTTGCCTATTTTAAACATTTCATATAAATGGAATCATACCATATGTGGCCTTTTGTGTCTGGCTTCTTCTGAGTAGCATATGTTTTCACAGTTTATCTATGTGGTAGCATGTATCAATACTTCCTTCCTTTTTTTTTTTTTTTAAACTTTTTTTTTAAATTAATTAATTATTTATTTTTTTTTTAGAGAGAGGGGAAGGGAGGGAGACAGAGAGGGACAGAAACAGCAATGTATGGTTGCCTCTCACATGGCCCTCACAGGGACCTGGCCCACAACCCAGGCATGTGCCCTGACTGGGAATCGAACCGGGACCGCTTGGTTCCCAGCCCGCGCTCAATCCACTGAGCTACACCAGCCAGGGCCTTCCTTTCTTTTTATAGCTTATATTTCATTGTGTGGAAGTACCATATGTGACAGGAATTCTTTTCATCCGCATGATAAAAACATAACCCCCCAGGAATTTCCACGTCTCGAGCCTGGCTCTGTGGAAATTAACACTCTCGTGCGGGCCGGCATAAAATTCATGCTCGTGGAAAAAAGAATTCCTTGAAGGGAAATTGGATTCACTTACTTTCTAAGACTTGTTAACTTGCTGGGACCCTTCTCCCGGAGCCAAGGGATTATGCTAATTGTTGCCCAGAACCCCTTGCATAGCTAATGAATAGCCATTCCCATTTTGCTGTGTCCTGAGCTTCCTAATAAAAACCTGGCTAAGCCAGGCTCGTGGCCCTTTTCCTGAGAGATAGGAATTGGTCCCGTGGCCCCAGACTCCTTCTCCCCGCGTGTCTCAGTGTGAGATTTTTCACGCATTGGGTTACGGTCACCCATGGGTTTCGGCTGGGACAAAATCCCCATGACAACCATATTGTTTATCCTTTCATCAGTTGATAGACATTTGAGCTTTTCCACTTTTTTTAATTTTATGAATAATGCTGCTATGAACATTTTGTGTACAAATTTTTGTGTGAATATATGTGCTATTTTTTTTTAAAGATTTTATTTATTTATTTTAGAGAGAGGGGAAGGGAGGGAGACAGAGAGGGAGAGAAACAGCAATGTATGGTTGCCTCTCACATGGCCCTCACGGGAACCTGGCCCGCAACCCAGGCATGTGCCCTGACGGGGAATCGAACCGGGACCCTCTGGTTCCCAGTCTGCACTCAATCCACTGAGCTACACCAGCCAGGGCTGAAATGTGCTAACTATTTTTGAGGAGCTGTTCAACTGTTTTTGAAAGTGGCTGCATCATTTGACAATCCTATCAGCAATGCGTGAGGATTCCAATTTCTTCACATCCTCATCAGCAATTACCATCTGTCTATTTGAGTTTAGCCATCTTTGTGGATATGAAATGGTTTTTCATTGAGGCTTTAATTTACATTTCCCTAATGACTAATGATGCTGAACATCTTTTTTATATGATATGATTTGTGTATTTTCTTGGGAGAAATGTCTGTTCATATATTTTGCCAATTTTTAAATTGGGTTGTCTTTTTATCGTTGAGTTGTAAAGACTTCCTTATATTATCTGGAAGTCCCTTATCAGCCACATAATTTGCAAAAGTTTTCTGTCATGCTGTGAGTTGTATTCTCACTTTCTTGATATCCTTTGCAGCACATCCATTGTTGTTTGTATTTGATATCACAGCTAATAAATCATTGCCTAACCTAAGGCCTCAAGATCTACACTATTTCTTCTAAGAGCTTTAGGGTTTTATCTCCTACATTTAGGTCTTTGATTTATTTTGAGTTAATTTTTCTCTATGGCAGGAAGCAGGGGTCCAACTTCATTCTTTTGCATATGGCTGTTCAGTTGTCCCAGCATCATTTGTTTAAAAGACTGTTATTTCCTCATTAAATGGTCTTAGCATCTCTGTTGAAAATCAGTTGAGCATAACCAAAGGATTTATTTCTGGATTCTCAATTCTATTCCATTGATCTGGATCAATGGATTCCATATGGATATATTCCATATGTCTGGCTTCAGACCAATATCACACTGCCTTGGTTAGTGTAACTTTGTAGTAAGTTTTGATATTGGGAAGTCTGACTCACTTTAACTTCATTCTTCTTTTTTAAGATGATTTTGGCTTTCTGGGTCCCTTGCATTTCTATAATAATTTTAGAATCATTTCATCAATTCCTTCAGAAAAGGAACCTGGGATTCTGGTAGGAATTTCATTATATCTGTAGCTCGATTTAGAGGGTATTGGCATCTTAATGACAGTAAGTCTTCCACTGTCTGAACATGGGATTTCCTCCCACCTATTTGTCTTCTTTAATATCTTTCAAAAATGTTTTGTAACTTTCAAAGTATGTTTTGTACTCTTCTTGTTAATCTTATTCCTAAGTTTTTATTATTTTTGATGCTATTATAAATGAAATTGTTTTCTTAATTTCAGTTTTGTGCTCATTACATGTATATTGAAATACAACTAATTTTGTATATTGATCTTGTATATTGTTCTTGCAACCTTGCTTAATTTTTTTCTTATATCTAATAATTTGCATGCACATGTTTGTATTCCTTAGGATTATCTATGAATACAAGATCATGCCATCTGAAAATATAGTTTTACTTCTTTCTTACCAGTCCTATTACCTATTGTTTTATAGTCTTGCCTAATTGTCTTGTTGAACAGGAATTTGCATGTTTTGAAAGCAGAGCAGACATCCATGTCTTTTTTTAATCTTAGGGTAAAAGCATTCAGTCTTTCACTTTTAAGTATAATGTTAGCTGTAGGTTTTATATAGGTGCTGCTTATCAGGTTGTAGAAGTTCCCTTCTCCTAGTTTCTTGAATATTCTTATAATGAAAGTGTTAGATCATCATATGCTTTTTCTATTAAGATGACCATGTGGCATTTATTCTTTGTTTTATTGATGTGATGTGTATATTACATTATCTTCATATGTTAACCCAATCTTGCAGATAGATTACATTTGGTCATGGTGTGTTGTATTTATTATATGTTGCTGGATTCAGTTTGCTAGTATTTTATTGAGGATATTTATATTTACATTGATAAGGGGTATTGAATTTTAGTTGTATTTTGTTGTGATGTCTGTCTGATTTTGGTATCAGAGTTATACAGTGAGTTGGGAAGTATTAAGTCTTCTTCTATTTTTGGAAGAATTTTTTGAAAGATTGATATTAATTCTTCTTTAAATGTTTGGTAGAATTCACTGGTGAATCCATCTGGACCTGGGCTTTTCCTTGTGGAAAGTTTTTTAGATAACTAATTCAATTTTTTCTTTAAGTCAATTTAGTTTTTTTTATTTCCTCTTGAGCCAGTTTTGTTAGTTTTTGTTTCTCTAGGAATTTGTCTATTTCATCTAAATTATCTAGTATTTTCTTGTGATTTTTTTTCTTTCTGTCAGAAATGATATCCCTCCTATTAGTCCTGATTTTAGCACTTCGAGTCTTTTCTTTTTTTTTTTTGTTACTCTGGCTAAAGTTTTTTTTAAAAATTTTATGGATCTTTCATGAAAAGAAACTTTTAATTTCATTGATTTTTCTGTAGTTTCCTAGTCTCTATTTCATTTATTTCTGCTACAAATTTTATTATTTTTCCTTGCTTTGGATTTAATATGCCGTCATTTTTTATAGTTTTTTAAGGTGGAAGATTATGCTTTTAAAGTCTTTCTTTTTCAATGTAATCACTTACATCTATAAATTGCCCTCTAAGCACTGCTTTAGCTGCATCCCATATATTTTGGTATCTTGTATTTCCACATATTTATAAATAAAAATTTCTTTTGGTGTTGATTTTTAAGTTTTATCCCATTTTGGTCAGAGAACATGCTTTGTATGATTTAATTCCTTTCGAGTTTATTGATGGTTGTTTCATGGCCTGGCCTGTGGTGTATCCTGGAGAATGTTATGTGTTTACGTGAGACAGTGAGTCTTGCTGTTGTTAGGAGGACTGTTCTGTAGATGTGTGTTAGGTCTGCCTAGTTTATAGTGTTCTAGTGGGCTGTGTCCTTTGGGTCATAGGGTGAAGTGTAGCAACACATTCTTTTAGTTTTGTTTTGCCTTAATTTTTGACTTCATTTTCACCTTGTTTTGTTTGCTGGATATAAGATTCTTGGCTGATGATTTTTTTAATTCAGCACTTAGGATGTATCATGTACTGCCTCCTGGTTTTCATTGCTTCTATTGAGAAATCAGCTATTTATTGCATTTGGGTTCTTTTGTACACAATGAGTCATTTTTACCTCTTGGCCCTTTCAAAATTTTCCTTTTGTTTTTTAACATTTTTATATATGATGTGTCTCAGTGTGTAAATCCTTGTGTTTATCCTACTTGGGACTCATTTAGCTTCCTAAATATGTAAGTTATTTATTTTTAAATTAAATTTGGGGAGTTTTCAGCTGTTATTTCTTTGAATATTTTTTCTGGTCCTTTCATTTCTTTCTTTACTCATCTGGTGATGTGATATAATTAATGGTGTTCCAGATTTCTCTGAGGCTCTGTTCATGTTTCTTTATTTTTGTTCTCTGTTTTCATCTAATTGCATATGTCTATCCATTTATCTTTAAGTTCACATATTCTTTTTTTTTTAAGATTTTATTTATTTATTTTTAGACAGAAGGGAAAGGAGGGAGAAAGAGAGGGAGAGAAACATCAATGTGTGGTTGTGTTTCACGTGGCCCCCACCAGGGACCTGGCCTGCAATCCAGGCATGTGCCCTGACTGGGAATCAAACCAGTGACCCTTTGGTTCACAGCCCGTGCTCAATCCACTGAGCTACACCAGCCAGGGCTAAGTTCACATATTCTTTCTTCTGGCAGCTCAACTCTACTGTTGAGCCACTCTAGTGAATTTTTCTTTTCAGTTATTTTCTTTCCCACTCCAAAGTTCACATTGGTTCTTTTCCACTATCAAATTTATATTTGGTTCTTTTTTATCCAAAAATAATTTCTATCTACTCATTGATATTTGATAAACATTGTCATCATGCTTTCTTTCCATTATAAAAATATGGATTTATTTAGATCTTTGAAGTTTGTCTGCTAAGTCCAACATCTGGGTTCCCTTCATTGTAATTTATATTGCCTACATTTTTTTCTTATGTATGAGTCACACTTACCTATGTCTTTGCATACCATATGCTTTTTTAAATTAAAAGTAGACATTTTATAAAATGTATTGTAGCAACTCTGGATAATAGCCCTCTTTGGAGTTTGTTGTTAGCGTTGTTTGTTTGCTTATTTAGTGATTTGGCTGGAGTAATTAAGTGAAGTCTATTTCTTCTGCAATGTGTAGTTTTTGATGTCATTTCTTGGAGAATGCCATCTTAGACATGTGTATAGTCTTCCTGACTCTCAGGGATAACTGTAATTTTAGCCAGCCATTATTTGACTGTCTTTTTCTCTTAAGTTTCTGGCTGGTCTGCCTCTATTCATTTCACATCCTGCTCTTAACCTTTACAATTTACTAGTTGGTTGCACTATTTTCTGGACAATGCTCTGATCTATGGTCTTAGCCACTTGAAGTTAGGTCCCAAGTCAGAGCCAGAGAGATTCCAGTCTTTGAAGCTGATTTTGATCCTCACCTGGCATTTGTGTTATCAAGAAGTTGGGCTTGATGAGAAACTCACTCTTCATTGGTAGCCCCACATGAATTTTCTCTGTTGAACAGGATCTGAGAGTTGGCAGGAATTAGTGTCAACACCTGGATGCTACTATCACCCTGCTTGGATTTCTCGCAACCCAGAGCCTCAGAGGTTGGGATCTGCCAATATCTACTGTCTGGTTAATCTACCCAAAATAAGTCTTCTAACTTAAGAATATGGGAGAGATAGGACTTACCACTTGACTGCTGAAATAACTAGTGTGGCTCTCTAACAACAAAGAGCTGTTTTGGAAAGAGGAATTGATCTCTTCACCGACAGCCTCTCCCCTCATCTTTCCTACCTAGTGGGAGTTGAGGGAAAGGGAACAAATACAGTCTTGCTGAGTCCATATACTCACTATAGGTCTTCCATAGAAAATGAGATCTTCCGATGTTCACTTGCTGTCAAACTACCCAGAATAGTTATTCTGCCCGGGGAACTGGGTGAATTGGAAACTGCCACTTGGTTGTCAAACCCACTGAAATAATTATTCTATAAGGCAGAGCTTTGGGTGGATAGCCCCAATGCTATGGTCTCCCAGTAGGTTTTTTTGAATAAATACTTTTCAATTTGTCACATGCCCTTTGATCAACCTTCAGAGATCTTGAGCGATTGTTTTCGCTAATTTTGACCAGCTAAATAGATGTGTCTTTGTGAGAGATTTTCCCTGTTTATATTCTATAAACTCTTCACTACCTGTTTTCATACTTTCTATTTAATTTTATAGTTTAACTAGACTCTAAATAGCCTCATTGCTTTCTATCCAGCCTTTTCGTTGACTACCTCTTTTTCCTATTATTATCGCTGATTAATGTAATTTGTATCATGTCCGTCTTCTTTTTAGCAATTGTGATGGCTATACTTACTCTCAATCATGTTTCTACATTTCAATATATTCTACTGGTTGGCTTCTTTGTGTATAAGCACTCATATTTCATTTGCATCCTTATTTGGACTGCTCTACCAAATATAACCTTTATATCAAAACACACTTCCCCAATACTTTCCCACATATATTAATCTTACAAAATAGTTTATTATTTAGATTACTTTTACTTCAGTATACTTCTTAGGAAAGAACTCATCAACATTATAATGCTAAATATTTTATTAACTTCTGACTTCCAATTTTTCTGCTATATTGTATTATTCTGATTAGCTGTTTAGGCTTAAGCTTTCACCATACCATGAACTTTATAACGTATATTAATATTTCTAAATTAAATTAATTCATTAGCTTAATACATATTGAGTTTTTCTTTTTACTAAATTAGACATTTAAATTATTTCTTTTGTTTTACTGTCCATATTTCAGGAGTTCAAAATGGGAAGATAATTGACATACCTTGGAAGATTATTATAAAAGCAAAAGTTACTCTAAGTGTTCACTTACTTGCTTGTAGCACCATCAAACATTCCAGTTTTGATGAAATATGGGCAAACAATGGTGGTTTTAACATTACTTTTCTGTATTAGTTTTAATTCAAACAAGAGAGACTCTGCAAAGCCAAAAGCTGCAAATTTGCTTGAAGAATAATCTAAAATAAAGTGAAGAACTGTTAGTAATAAAAATGGACATGTTAATTTATAGAATTATTTTAAAAATTGAAACTCTTTCTTTTCTATGGTTTATCCTTGGGAACTAAGCATCATTGTTAAGGTCATTTTTTTTTTAAAGATTTTATTTATTTATTTTTAGAGAGAGGAGAAGGGAGGGAGACAGAGAGGGAGAGAAACAGCAATGTATGGTTGCCTCTCACATGGCCCTCATAGGGGACCCAGCCCACAACCCAGGCATGTGCCCTGACTGGGAATCGAACCGGGACTGTCTGGTTCCCAGCCCGCGCTCAATCCACTGAGCTACACCAGCCAGGGCGTTGTTAAAGTCATTTCTGTGGCCACCCACACTATATACCCCAAAAGGAGATGGAAAATATTTCAGTTTCTCTTAACTCAAGAAGACTAATGAGCCAAGTGGCACACTTTTCTCTATTTTTTTTTTTAATAAGAGAGTACCTCCTCTTGCCACTGTTATTTTAAATAGCAAAATGAGAAGTAATGTTGGTGTTATAAATAGAACCAAGTGTATGAGAAATTTCCCCTTGGTGCAGGAAGAGTTTTGGTACCTAGAAAGAGTTCTAATTTATGGGTGCTATGGACTGGATAATATAGAGAAACATGGTTAAGTAAAGTACTCACCTGATAGTACATTAATACCAATTAATCCTGCTACACTTGAAATACAGACCAAATGACCATGGTTAGCTTTAATCATGGCAGGAAGGAAGGCCTTACAAGTCTGGAAGATATAAATACACAGGATCAATATTTCATTCATTTATTATTTTCTTTGCTCAATAAGTATTTGATGAACTTACAGATTCATTTAATAAACATTTATATAATAGTTACGATGTGTTAAATCCTGTAGCAGTACAAAACAGTCACTGGTACCATATAGTCACTGTCCTTAAGGATCTTAAAATTTATTATGTGTTAATTTATAAGAAATACTATTTGATTTGTTTTTCTTTTTAAGTTAACTATACCAATTGAATTAAATCAACATTTTATATTTATATTTTGCTTCAAAAAACATTAAAACCTAGTTTTTGCCCTGGCGGGTATAGCTCAGTGGATTGAGCGTGGGCTGGGAACCAGATGATCCTGGTTCGATTCCCAGTCAGGGCACATGCCTGGGTTGCAGGCCAAGTCCTCAGTGAGGGCCATGTGAGAGGCAACCATACATTGCTGTTTCTCTCCCTCTCTGTCTCCCTCCCTTTCCCTCTCTCTAAAATAAATAAATAAAATCTTAAAAAAAAGAAACATTAAAACCTAGTTTTTCTAATATGCTGATCTCTTCCATGTAGTTTTCAGCCATCTGTATTAAAATGTAATCACGTTCACCTTCCTGGCTTTATGATGAACAAGATTCCTCCACACACCAGTGGACTGACAGAATGAGAAAAACTGCTCAAAGAAAGGTGAATTTCAATGCAAGGAAGACAGACTGGTAAATAAAGTGCTTTGCAATTATCTACCATGATTTAGATATATTTTTAGTTATTGATATTTTAGTAAAATCCTCTTATTCATCCTCAGCTGAGATATTAATTCAGTGTCCTAAGATCCCATGTCATGAAAAAGTTCCAGTTCTCTTAAGCCTGTGCTTCCTAGGTTCTCTCAAGGAGCTTCTCCATTCTCCTTTCCTTGATAGTGGGATTTTAAATCTAACCTCTGTTCAGAAATAATAATCCAAAAGTTGGGAATAAAGCAAACAGATGACTGTGTATCTTTCAACATACTAGAACATTTTCTAATAATCTTGCCTGAGGTTTATCTAACTCTCTGGCAATGTAACTTGGATTGATTATTGGGACTGATAACAATCATGTAAAATTAGAGGTTAATGTGTACAAAACTAATAAGTGTAATTTTTTTATAATCCCAGAGGTAAGAGTTTAGTGAACTCATTTTAGCGTTCTTTTTTATTAACTATACAAGTCCAAATTCCTCATATCATCAATTTATCAACTGTGTTATTTTGCTAGTTCTCCCATAAATGAATTTAGTAAAACCTTGACAGGCAATCCTCACCATATTTTTATGAGATTTATGATTTTAATGATGTCAAAATTTTGCATTAAAAGTTTTGCACAGTCTGCTGATTACCTGCAAGGACCCAGCAGAGCAGGTAGCAGCTGCTGGTTCTAAGAATGTCACCTTTGCTCGAAAGGTCTTTGGGTCTCACTAATCTTGTTCCAGACCTATTGAATTGATTGGTGAACTTCTGCTTAGATACAGATAATTGGCCTTTTTCGACATCTCATGTTCAAGTGTGATAGCATTTTATATATCTGTCTCTTGTGGTAATGGTAATGACCTCTTTGTTGTTCAAAAATTCAAAATTAAAAAATATTGTTGCATTACTCATTACTGCAGGCTGTTGTAAATGGCAAGAATTGTTTATTGTCTTTCAGCACAAGTGTGCAAAAAATCCAGCCTGGGACTCAGAAGGCATCTTCAGAGTGATTATCTAGTTGACCTTGTAGGACTTAGGGACTGGAGGTCCAGCTGCAGCATCATTATGGGTGTCTGACAGTTTGTAAACTTTCAATAATGTGAAGCCGAGTAATGGAGTTGAAGGTGTGTGTCAGTGTTACTTTTGATAAGAAATTTCATGGGTTGAGGCAATGGAACTCCCTAGATAGAAAGGAGAGAAAGTAGTGGCCCATAGCAGTCTGTCATTTGGCTGAACACTGGTGAAATTTAAAAGGATCAGGGTAAGCAGTTACCTACTCACAGGGATCTGATCACTTGCAGGCGTTGGGTTTTGTTTGTTTTTTTCTACAGACTCACCCCACCAATGTATCTATATGTTTACTCACTTTTGAGCTAAGGCTGAAGTTGCTACCAATTTTTGGTGTCCAGTTGAGAAAAATTTTCTCTCAAAGAGAAAAGTGACTAGGTATTTCAAGAGTCTGTTTGTGTTTGAGCCCTATGTATCAGTGAGGGCATTCTAGGACATTCTGGAAGATGAGTTTATCATAGAAACTCATCATTTGTTCTCACCGTAAGAATCTCCACCATTAAAGAGAAGAAAAAGGAATGCGTTATGTGTTCAGTGAGCAATTAATGAAACTTGTAAAATGCATTTATAACCAGGGAACTTACTAGAGAATTATATATTGATTCAGGTTTATACATTATTCATAATCAAGATAAATCAGTGAACTAATAAGACTTGTTTGCTAAAGAACTATATCTGTTTTTCCTAATTTTATCACATGTGGGATGTAATGCAAACAAGTATCAGATTTGCTTGATTTTATTTCATCGAATTTGATGTAAGACTTGGTTTTTCTCACAGAAAAGCCTAATTAATGAGCTTCCTAATTTTTTTTCACACTGGTTGTGGGCCAAAGAGTTGTCATTGTTTTCACAGACTATTTCAGGTTATGATGAATGCAAATACGTGTTCAGTTAAATTGAATTACAAGGGAAAACTTTATTGTAAAAAAAAAAGAGTTGGTGTTTTTGAACTTCAGACAGTTCTGCCAATTGTTTTAACTTAGCTACTCCACTTACACTGTCTTTTACAACTTTTTACAACTTTTTGACAGTCTTTTAATTTCTCCAATGTCTGTGCTACTCTGTAGTGTCAACTTAAGTGACTTGAATACTTTAGGATAATATCAAATTGGGTAAATTTCTGAGAAATCTTTGGTTATCCATAAAATTTTTTTAAAAATTAAAATTTATACAGCAAAGGTATGGGGTCAGCTAGCATTATTTTGATTTATGTAAAGCTTGAATTGAGAAGGTAAATTTAATATGGTATATACTATATCTTCTAGTATGATGATAAAGTTAATGATATTTTAAAGTTATGATTGAAAACTAACCATGATATTGTTATATAACTATGTATATTTATATGTTTAAGGTCATATATGAATGCATATTAAAATTAATAAGCAAAAATAAGTGCATGTATTTATTAATATCTTTTCTCTTACAATGTAAGTGAATTAAGCCAAGCAGACTAGAACACACAATATACAGGTGCAAGTTCCGAGACTACATGAGGGCTGAATGTTGAGAAGGAGCCACCATGTGAGAGTCAGGAGAAAGAATATTCTTGTCAGAGAGAGGCGCTTGGCAAAGGCCCTCATATAGGTCGGAGCTTGATGTGCTCTTGGGTCTTTTCAGGATCCTTGGAGTATAGAAAGTGAGCAGAATGTAGAGAAAAATAAGAGGTGGGTGACAGATATAGGAGGATATTACCACATCATATAGGGGCCTACAGGCCTGTATCTACATACAGGTAGATAACTGTATGTTATTCCAAGTGCATTTGAAATGCTCTGAATATTTTTTGAGCAGGGGAGTGAGATGATTTGGTTAAAGATCAATTTGTTCTTGTCTCAAGGCAGGTTAGAAAATGGAAGGCCATGCTGAATTACTGGCAAGAGATTACAAAGCCTTGGACCCCGGCTAGCAGCAGAGAAGGAGAAAAATGAGTGCACTTGAGAATGTTTTGTAGGGAGAGCCAAGGATGTTGGCATTAGGGCAATGGAGGAATCAAGGACGATTTCTATGTTTGTGATGTGGTTAGATATGGTGCCCCCTAGCTCCATCTGCCAAGATGATACTTCTTCCTAAAGACATTTTAGATGGGGTGGGAGAGGGAATGAAAGCAGTCATTTCACAAATATTTATGGAACACCTACTGTATGTCAGGCACTGTGCTAGGTGCTCACTAAATATTGGTTGAAAGAGATTTGTTGGGCTCCAGGTGGGGCTTTCCAGTGACCAAAAAAGAAGGTCAAGGCAATAGTTCTAAGGACCTTAGAGAGTGTGTGGAAGCACTGAGTGGAAAGAGAGGGTAGCCTGCGACACCTGAAGCAAGCACATTCCAAGGCCCTATACTTGGAGCTGCAGAGGACTGTGGCCCTGTGCCGCTCTCCCTTCCCCATGACTCCTAAGGCCCAGTTCCAGCCCCGGGGCCTCCTGCATGCCCCACCCGTTCTTGTATCTGTTCATTTCATCACAGCTTCCAGTAGAAGCTCTCTTGGTGGAAACTCCCTTGGTAACGCAAGTCTCCTTCAGCCTCCTATCTGTTTTCCAGAGTTCAGTTATCCAAGATGGTAGCCTCTAGGCATGTGGCTATTTAAATATGCATTTAAATGAATTAAATTACATAAAATTCAGAGTTTAGTTCTTCGGTCCCACCAATGATATTTAAAGTGCTCAATAGCTGTGGTTGACTAGTGGCTACCATATTGGGAAGCACAGGAAAAGAACATTTCCATGATCACAGAGAGTTGTACTGGATAGCACTGGTCTAAACACTCTAGGCTTCAAGAAAGCCAGTCTTGAGTTATAAACTTAATAATTGTCCTTCTGTAAAGAGTCCTTCCTTTCTCTCTTGCTTCCTCCTTTTTTAAGTATGGCCATCACTTAGCAGTTGAAGGACCTTGGGTAAGTCATTAAAACTCTTTGAGCCTCAGTTTCCCTATTTGTAAAATGAGAATGAAAATGGCACCATGGCTCCCATGTGCAGGAAAAGAACTTAGAGCAGTGTCTGGCACAGTACGGGCTTATTTTCTTTGTTTGGATGCCCAGTCACACACACAATAAACCATGACTCTAAAAATAGCCACTTTCTTTCCACACAAGCCTCATTTTCACTCATGAACAAATTAAATCTCTTTTGTATAATGGCTGTCACATTCTGTTTGTAGTTTGGTAGGGAGAATTCTGAACAGCCTAAAAAATCTTGGGACAGGACTAGAGAGGATGGAGGGAAGGGCCCTACGCTGACCATTTGTAACGGGGCAAGAACAGGAGTAACTAAGCTGAGTGTGTGTGGCAAGGGGAAATCTGGTTGAGAGACTGGGAGTCTATGAATGGTAAATTCACCAAGGGCATACATACGGATAAATGGCTGAACAGTTGTTCACAGAAATAGATAGAATTTTCCCACTTATCAATAAAATAAAATGAAAATGAATGAAGATTTACCCAGAAGTGAGATAGGACGTTTATACGAAATGATCTTTCCACCATGTGGTCTGGAGTGTTGAGAAACAGCTTTCCTGTCACTACTCCAGCGTTATTAATGAGGAGGGTCACATCGCCAACCTCTTCCTTAACCTGGACGGAAGGGAGACAGATGTCATTCATTGGCGGTGTTTACATTTTCATGTTTTTCCATATCATTTTCATGTGATACATTTCTATATCATTTAAAAATGTTGTTCAGGTAGTTTCTTTAAAATGAGGTATTTGATCTTACACATAGAACATCAGCAATTTTAAAGTAACTTTATGATTAATTATATTAAATAAACCACTGTGATTTGTCAGTTTTGCTTAAAGAATCTTGATTTTGTTGTTGTAGAGATGACCTAATATTACATCTTTTCTCTACTGCCTGTTTCTGTTGTGCTATTAACCCTCTTCTGCCAGTCACTAACGCCGAGGGTGGTGTGTGGGTGATGTCTGATTCTGTCTCCCTACGTGCTTCCAAATGTCTTCCTTTGGGTGGAAGTTAAGTTTCCCTTCAGTATGGTGTCTCTGATAGTTACTTCTGCATGTATCTCCTTCCTGACTCTTCTGTGAATCAGCTGGCAGGAACACGTTCCATCCCCCTAGAGTGCTGGGCATGAAGAAATTCCAGGCACAGATGTGTTTGGCCCACTGCCCAGAGACCTCTGTGAGCCTGTGCACTTCTGTCCAAAAGACCTCCCCAGATTTCATTCCTGTCTGTGGATGGTGTTTCTCTGCAGTCTGCAGCTATGCTACAGCATTTTCCTTCATCCTTCCCTTCTGCATTGCCCACCTTACCTGCTTGCATAATCCAAAATGTGCCATCCGTCCTACTCAGAGGCAAGCATGCTCCAGAAAAAAACCATGGGGACTGTTTCTATTTTACAGTTTTGTCTCAAAGTAAGGCTTTGTAGGTGACATTGATAAAGCTGACACGGGGAAAAGCATGATACATATTTAACAACCATTTGAAGACTTCCTTTTTTTGCCTTGAACTGGAATCTTTTGAGCTGATACAACAATCCGTTTCTTTGTTTTTCAACAGGAAGTACTACCTGTCTTGACTTGATTTTCTAATTCCTGTCCATGCACTGCTTTTTGTTGAGCGTTCCAGATAATATGATTGTGAGATTGTAGGTAAATATTGCTCCTGATGCAGTCAAGTCAAATACGTTTTGAAAGATGGGTTAATAATATTGCTGAGGTGAGGTTGGGATGAAGGATTACTTCCTCTACTCTGGGGAGAAGCAAGACAGAGAAAGACATCCAAGGGAGCCTAACTGTTAGGGAAGAACATCCCATTGACTTGACAAGGGGATCAGTATAAGCAAGGGCTTTTTCAGATCAATTGCAAGTGAGGAATGTGAGCCCAAGAAGGAGATGCAATCTATTTTTTAAAGTACATTTTATTAATTATGCTATTACAGTTGTCCCATTTTTCCCCCTTTATTCCCCTCCGTCCTGCATTTCCCCTCCAACCAGCATTCCCCCCACTTAGTTCATGTCCATGGGTCATACATACAAGTTCTTTGGCTTCTCCATTTCCCATACTATTCTTAACCTCCCCCTGTCTGTTTTGTGCCTACCAATTATTTTTCTTATTCCCTGTACCTTTACCCGACTCTCCTCCCCTCCACTCCCCCTCCCCACTGATAACCCTCCATGTGATCTCCATTTTTGTGATTCTGTTCCTGTTCTAGTTGTTTGCTTAGTTTGTTTTTGTGTTTTTAGGTTCAGTTGTTGATAGTTGTGAGTTTGTTGTCGTTTTACTGTTCATAGTTTTTGATTTTCTTTTTCTTAGATAAGTCCTTTTAACATTTCATATAATAAGGGCTTAGTGATGATGAACTCCTTTAACTTGACCTTATCTGGGAAGCACTTTATCTGTCCTTCCATTCTAAATGATAGTCCCACTGGATAGAGTCATCTTGCGTGTAGGTCCTTGCCTTTCATCACTTTGAATAATACTTCTTTCTGGCCCCTTCTTGCCTGCAAGGTTTCTTTTAAGAAATTAGCTGATAGTCTTATGGGAACTCCTTTTTAGGTAACTGTCCCCTTTTCTCTTGCTGCTTCTAAGATTCTCTCCTTATCTTTAATCTTGGGTAATTTAATTATGATGTATCTTGGTGTGTGTTTCCTTGGGCCCAACTTCTTTGAGACTCTCTGAGTTTCCTGGACTTCCTGGAAGTCTATTTCCTTTGCCAGATTGGGGAAATTCTCCTTCATTATTTTTTCAAAGAAATTTTGAATTTCTTGCTCTTCTTCTTCTCTGGCATCCCAATGATTCAGATGTTGGAAAGTTTAAAGTTGTGCTAGAGGTTCCTAAGCCCCTCCTCAATTTTTTTGAATTCTTGTTTCTTCATTCTGTTCTGGATGAATGTTTATTTCTTCCTTCTGGTCTAAATTGTTTATTTGAGTCCCAGTTTCCTTCCCTTCACTCTTGGTTCCCTGTAGATTTTTCTTTATTTCACTTTGCATAGCCTTCACTTCTTCCTGAATTTTGTGTCTGTACTCAACCATTTCTGTAAGCATCCTGATTACCAGTGCTTTGAACTGTGCATCTGATAGGTTGGCTATCTCCTTGCCACTTAGTTCTTTTTTTGGAGTTTTGATCTTTTCTTTCATTTGGGCCATATTTCTTTGTCTTAGCACACCTGTTACACTGTAAGGGGCAGAGTCTTAGGTATTCACCAAGGCATGGTAACCTGCTGTGTTGTGGTGCTCTCTGTGGGGGAGGGATCGGAGAAGGAACAATGTCACTTACTTGGTTCTTGTCCTGCTTTCAGTCACTTCCCCCACTACCGGCAAGCAAATTGGGCTCTTCTGGTGCTGATTCCCAGGTGGATGGGTTTGTGTACATTATAGGACCCTATGGGTGTCTCTGATGAACTCTCCTATGAGGCTGGGAGTTTCTCCTGCTACCACAACCCCCACAGATTTGAGTTTAGTTTCCCACTCTGGGACCCTGGGTTGTGTGGCCTGTCTCACTCCCCAGTTACACCTCTGGGCTTATCCACATGTGAATGTGGGACCACCTGGTCTGCCAGCTGCCACCTTGCAGTGCAGCCTCTCTGCCTGGCTGCCCATCTCCCCACCTCCTACCAGTCTGGATGAATATTTCTCCTTTAACACCTTGGTTGTTTGACTTTCATACAGGTCAATTTTCTAGCAGTTCTGGTTTTACTTTGTTTTTAAATTTGTTGTTGTCCTTCTTTTGATTGTGCAAGGAAGCAAAGCAAATGTACCTATGCCTCCATCTTGGCTGGAAGTTGGAAACTGTTTTTGGAATCTTTGATGTAAGACATTCTTGGCTGTTTAAGAAAAAACTAATGGTCACTGTCATCCTGCCCAAGCTCTAGAGAGGGCAGATAACTTGGCAAAAATTGCACAACCAGTGAGCAACAGCACCGGGACTAGCCCTAGTTTCTGCTGATACCTGATTGTAAATGAGTTGCCAAGAAAGCAGTTGGGCAACAATTTAGAAAGCTCATCAAATTCCCATTTGCTTTTATTCTATGTCCCTTTGTGGAGGCTACAAAGTCATATTCCTTACATGTAGACTCAAGAAAAAGGCACGAAGAGATCTTAGAAGAAGTCTATGACAACCTTTTCTGCTCCTCGCTTTGTAAAAGCACATACTAGGTGCAATATTTTTCTTGGACATAGAAGCTAAGAAGGATGCCAATCAGCTTACCTGATCAGCAACTCTGTAGACCTCTTCCCTGTTGCTACAGTCACACGTATAGGCAAACACTTTCCCACCACCCTTTTCTTTGGCCAGTCGACATGTTTCCATGTTGCCTTCTTCATTGATGTCCCAGAGGACTACAATGGCTCCAAGGCTGGCAAAGTTTATGGCCATTAGTCTCCCAAGTCCACTTCCAGCCCCTGTTATAAGCACAATCTCTCCAGCAACATTCTTTTTTCTCTTGGGAATTATCTTGTAAGCCAAAGATTCTAAAAAATAATATGAAAATTTTGCCAAAAATACGGAGGTGTCCAAAATCAAATCCATGTTGATTCACAGAACAAGGGAATATCCTAATGAGAAAAAAAGGTGACTGGTAAATTCATTACACTATCACAATTGCAATATACATAAAGTATTTAGTAGAGGAGGATTTACCCTTGAGGCATTAATTATCCAGAATATGTTTTTTTAGCGACCATTGCTAGAATTTTTGAATTTTTAAATTATATAAATAAGATTATAAAATATTTTATGTTATCAAGAATATTTCCAATTACAGGGCACTTTGTTATATATAACCTAACTGACCTATAGGTAGATCACAGATTACTAGGGCAGCTTTATAATTAAAGACGTAAGGTGATTGAGTCTCGACTTGCCCACTCTTATATGACTAGTAAACCAAGACTTTGGATTCTTAATCTGGTTATTTTTCTATTATATAAATTCACTTGATGATCTCATATCCAGTAGAAATTTGCTTTTTATCAGGTAGTTTTTCAATGCTATAAAATAACATCATAACACAATGAAAGCCTTTATATGTTTTCACCTAGTCCTTACAATATCCCTCTGAGAGAGTCAGACCAGATACAGTTAATTACTATTTTATAGTGGGGACCTGAGACAAGAAATATTGAGTTCAAGGTCACACAGCTAGCTAATAAAACAGGCAGCATTAGAATCATGGACAGAAGTCTTCTGAATTGTAGTCCAGGCATTTACCATTAGAATAGATTTTTCTTGGAGATAATGTGTACTTTTCCCAGACCCACCTTTGACAAAAATAATAGAGCATTTTTTTTTTGTTTCTTGTGACACACTTGATTTTTGATAATCATATTCTGTTACACTTGAACATTCTTACATAATAATTTCCTGTAGAAATAAGATGTGGACATCTATAGAACCCACATTAAAACAGATTACAGCTGCTAAAATAATAAAAATAACAATGCAGCAATGTATATGGAATCTTGCTACAATTCAGGCAAGTTCTAAGTGCTCTGTGTGCATTTAACTCTTGCAAGGGTTGTCTTGTTTAATAGTTAAGAACAGAGTTACTACGAGGCTAAGCAAACTATCCTATGGTCACACAGGTAATACAGTGAAGATGGAAGCTAAACTACATGGTGACTTCACTCTCCAAGCTCTCAAGTGCTGAGAGAGATAGCACAAAGAAAAAAAAGGCAAACACTGAGTGTGGTAAAAAGAATGATCTTTGCATTACATTTACTTCATATTAGTCAGGAGTTAATTTTGAGATATCTTGAAGTCCCAAGTGAGGACTCTGAAGGACCCAGGCTGTTTTCATCTTGCTGGTAGCCCTGATCTGCCAGAAATTCCCACAGAGGTAAGACAGAAAAAGAGCATTATTGCCAGAACACCATTATAAATATTTATCTGGATTTTGGGAGGGAAGAAAAATTCTGGGGAAGACTGCTTTTAGGACAGAGCAAGGAAAAAGGGCATTGCAGATGTCTGTCACTAATTTATTTGGATTTATTAAGAATATTGACCATATCCCTAATGATATTTTCCTTGGAAAATTTTAGGGGCTTCTACTTCCCTTAATGTTTATTAAGAGTTAATGCACATTTCAAGTTTATAATCAGGAAAGACATCAACCTAGAGAAAATTTACTGTCTTCTACAGGCTTATTATATAAACTGTTCTGGCTCAAGCACAATCTTGGCAACATGTAGTATGCTGTGATTATGAGAAGAATGATATCTTGTCATCTGTTACAAATAGATGCAAGTGTGACAGAGAAGGCATTCTGGGTCACAGGATTTTTATGTGGAGAACAAGAGAAGATTATGACTTTTGTCATCCTTTTTTGTAGGAGAAAATTTATTCTCAAAGTAGATGATTTATCTTGAAAAAAAATTCAAGTAGCTTTCTATAAAACTTACTCAATTTTAGCAATATATTGTTACACTTTGGGACCATTCTGAGGACAAGAGTTTTGACATGTCTCCAAACATTCATTGTTTAAATGTTCCCTGAATTAAGAGACCTTACTCCCAGGCTGCTGAAAGCACTCAATTCTGGAACACAGAAGAAAAGTACACATAAGCCCTGGATGTAGGAATTGCCGGCCAGAAAACCAGATTGCTCCCAGGTGGGCCCTTGGATAGTCATGGCAACAAGACAGTTAGAAAAAAAATCATTAAGCATTATGACGAGCATAAGTACTCAACTGTATTGTGTGCTTTGCATGCCTTACTTTATTTGATCCCCCATACAGCCCTGTAGGGTAAGTATGGGGTCCAGGTAGGCACGTAACTTGCGGAGCGGTATCGCGGATTCCATGCCACAGAATCCATATGCTGTGGTTGATTTGTAAATAAATTCACAGGGACTACGTAAATCCTGTGGAGAAAAAAGGGGACAGCATGGCCACTCTCTCAAGGGGGAGAGCACCTTTAAGTGCCTTGGCCACTCTCTCAGGAGGAGAGCACCCTGACTCTTGCCTTGACAGGCTTTTATTGGCTTTCTCATTGCAGTCATCAAAGAAGGTTTTTATTCATTATACTTAGGTTTGCTTTAGATAATAACTTTTTTCACATACCAATGGAAAGGATGTTACAGATTACTTCTTACAGATTAACAAGGAAAGAATGTTGCAAATGCAAGGGAATGATAAGAGTAATTGGTGTGGTTACACTTCAGTCCTTGGGAGAGTTAGCACAGACCACAGCAAGCATCCACTGCCTCAATCCAGGGTGAGAGAGTTTTAGCCAAGAGCAAGTCACAAAGCAGCCTAGGTATAATGCAGGCCTGATTTGCCACGAGAGAACCGATCTGTGGGTTTGGCATCTTGTGTGCTCCGCACACATATGGGCTTTCCCATAGGGCTGAGCTACAATTGCTAGGCAGATTGGTCCCCAACAGAGGGGTACGTGGTGCTTACGTAGAAGTGGGACGCAAGGCCACGCTACAGTTCCAGAGCTCCTGCTGCTTTGATCCCTACACATTAAGAAACCGGAATAAACTAGGCTTTAAGTCACAAGGACCTCCTTTCATTTTTCAAGCATGTCCTGAGCACTTCAGGTTAAAAGGTGACTGTGAGAATGTTGTAAAAATTACCAATTTTCAGGAATGTTAAAAATACCAAAACAACAAATATAACAAAGCATCTTGTAAACTGTAAAATGCCATGCAAATACTGATTTCTGTCACTGGCCCTAGAGACTCCCTGATAATGACACTGAGTCTGCAGCCTGTCATCCGTAAAGATAACTCTCGCGGAGGCCTTGAAGGCTTTTTTGTACATTTTAGAGTTTGCCTCAACTGTGAAATTGCTGAGCAGGGCTTGGGAAAAGGGTTTGCACAGGAGTTCATCTGACTCCCATTCTTCTTGTGAGCTGTTGGTAAATGTGGGACCCTGCCGCGGGGCCAAGTCCATGCGTTCACCTTCACCCAGCTGGGCCCACAAGCAGGTCTCGTCTCTCTGCCCCTTCTTGCCTATCACCCTGTCTTTTCACCACTTCTTCCCCTCACCCTGCCAAAACTCAGCAAACGGAGCAAGAACCATTAAAAAAGAAGAAAGAGACACTGAAGATGATAATAAAAGTATGTCCCGCCCCTGTTTGGGAACTGTACTAAACTGTGCCCAGAGACGCTGTCAGGAGCAGGCACCTAGTAATTTCTCCTGAGCAGTCAAAGGACCTTAATCTTACCTGCAGAAATGTTGCACTCTGGAGGCACGAGGGTCCTCATAGGGGATGAAGCAAACGGAGCTTGTATTGGCTCCTGGAAGCAGGCTCTTAAATGCTTTCAGGTTGATGTGCCCTCCCACACCTTTTGTGTGGGTGCCAGACAGTGGAGTCAACCGTGAGAAGTTGCCTGGCCGTCACCCATGTTGACATTACTGCAACATGTGACCTAACTCCTGGATTTTCAGCTCTCACAGAGGCCTGGAGTAAAGGTGTGACCCACGAAGTACGGGTTTAAAGTAATTTATACGTGCAACACTGCCATATCATCAGCCCATCTGTGGGTGCACTGAACTCTTTACCTTAGGAGAACAGAAATACGAAATACTTCGTTAGCTCACTTAGGAAAATGTGACCCTCAGTTGCTGACTCATCTGAACTTGGTCAGCATACATTATTTTCCTCAAAGTTTTATTATGAAAATTTCCCAGCACACTGGAACCTGAAGAAATAACAGATAAGTGTTCAAGGAACCTATGCTCAGACCAAACAAAATTGTTCGCATTTTACCATGTTTGTTTTCTATCTTCTTTCTTTTGGAGAACCATTTAAAAGAAAGTTTGCAGATTTGACACAATGAAAGTATCTAGCTCTCATCTCTGAAGAAAGGAATTATCATACATAAGGAAAAGTGCCAAACCTAATAAAACTAACATTAGTCCTATAATACTACGTAATATTAATCCCTATGCAAGTTTCCCCTATTTGTCCCCCAAATCCTATCAAGTTTCATATATTGCACTTGGCTGTGTTATCTCTTTAATAACCTTCTGCCTAGAACAGCTCTGTCCACCTCAAAAACATAAAAAAAAAACCATGCCACTGACCGTTTGAAAAGCGCAGGCCAAGTGTTTTATACAATGTCCTATATTCTCTCTTTGTCTGACTGACTTTTCCCATGGTGTCATTTAACAGGACTTTTCTCCTCTGTATCTTCTGCAAACCAGTTAGATCCAGAGCCTTGATTATGTTCTAATTAAACATTTCTTTAGAAAGAAAATATACATACTGTTGAACACTTCATATTATAACCTGTCACAAGGTCTGGTGTCAGACTGTTCCACTATTAAGATGCTAAATTTAGTCCCTAGGAGAAGGCAGAAACCACAAGCTTTCTCCATTGTAAACTGTGCCTTTCAACAGTTACTAGTTATTGGTAGTTTGTGGGATGGCACTTGGGCACCCTGTACCTATATTGCTTCCCATAATCTTTCAACTAATGACTTTAAAAAATATATAGACTCTATTTTTCAGAGCAGTTTTAGGTTCATAGAAAAATGAGTGGAAATCACAGAAAGTTCCTCCCCTACCACACCCATTGCCTCCGCCACTTCCAACACCCACACCAGATGGGACATTTGTTACAGTTAATGGGCCTACATTGTCACATCATTATCATCCCAAGTCCACAGTTTACCTTAGGGTTTCTTGCAGTCTTGGGTTTTGACAGGCGTACAGTCTGGCACTATTATAGTGTCAAACAGGATAGTTTTACCACCCTAAAATTCTTCTGTGTTCTACCTATTCATCTCTCCCTCCCTCAGTCCCTGGCAACCACTGATTTTGTTTTTTATTGTCTCCATAGTTTCACATTTTCCAGAATGTCATATAATTGGAATTATACAGTATTCAGCCTTTTTTTCTTTTTATAACTATCTAGATTTTATTGAGAAAACTGTTTTGAGTTTTGTTTTCCATCTGTGCAAACTAGTACAACAATTCACTGAACTTTGGGAGTAATCAAATGCTCTTTTACTTTTTGATACCTAGGTATCCTGAACTGAATTAATCACAATCATCAAATGTCTTTTTTTTTTATTATTTTTTTTTACTTTCCAATTATAGTTGACATGCAATATTATTTTATATTAGCCTCAGGTATATATAGCATAGTGGTTAGACATTTATGTAATTTACAAACTGATCCCCCTGATAAGTCTAGTGCCCACTTGGCACCATAGTTATTATAATATTATTGACCATATTTTCTATGCTGTACTTTATATCTTCATGATTATTTTGTAACTACCAATTTGTACTTCTTAATCCCTTTACCTTTTTCACCTGGCAGTCCCTTAACCCCCCTTCCATCTGGCAACATCATTTTTTTTTTTAAATTTTATTTATTTATTTATTTTTAGAGAGAGGGGAAGGAAAAAGAGAGGGAGAGAAACAGCAATGTGTGGTTGCCTCTCATGGCCCTCACTGGGGACCCGGCCCACAACCCAGGCATGTGCCCCGACGGAATAGAACCAGGACCGCTTGGTTCCCAGCCTGCGCTCAATTGACTGAGCTACACCAGCAAGGCTGGCAACATCATTTTGTTCTCTGTATCTATGATTTGTTTCTGTTCTGCATATTTGTTTATTTTGTTCTTTAGATTCCACATATAAATGCATCAAATGGTATTTATCTTTCTCTGTCTGACTTATTTCACTTCGTGTAATACCGTCTAGGTCAATTCATGTTGTAGGAAATGGTTAGATTTCATTCTTTTTTATGGCTGAGTAATATCCATCACATATATGTACCTCATCTTCCTATCCTCAGATTGGTGTCTTAGTAATATGCATTTACATTTTCTCTATGTCTTTTCTTGGCCTGAGAGCTAATTTGTTTTTGTACCTGAGTAATATTCCACAGTTTATTTATCTGTGAATGTACTTATTTATTTATTTGTCTGAATGTACCACAGTTTATTTATCCGTTTACCTGTTGAAGGATATCTTAGTTGCATCTTAGTTGTCAAGTATAAGTGAGACTGTTAAAAACATCTATGTACAGGTTTTTGTGGACGTGGTTTCAAATCCTTCGGGTAAATACCAAGGAGCATGAATGCTGGATTGTATGAGTATGTTTAGTTTGTTAGAAACTGCCAAACATCCTTCCAAATGGCTGTCCCATTTTGCTTCCCCATCAGCAGTGAACGAAAGTTCCTGTTGCAGCGCATCCTCCTCCACACTGAGTGCTGTCAGTGTTTCGTATTTTAGCCATTCTTCGGTGTATAGTGTACCCAGTGATTTTAATATCCACTGATGACCCTTGCCCGAATTGATGATTATACTGGGGCTTGCAAAATGGTGATTTTCTTATTTACCATTCTTTCTACATATATTAATTGGCCTTTTTCTGTAACAGGAAATATTTTGCTTTAAAAAGAACCTTTCTCACAGTGGGGAAAGCTAAAGAAAAGAATGACTCTCTTGTCCATGTGGATTTACCATACTTTGCACTCCCCTGGGACTCACAGAAAGCTACATGAAGACTGACTGTTACTGCATCATTTTTTTATGTTTGCCATAAAACCTCGTCCAAGACCTTGCATATAACAAGTACTTAGAGAAGCCAGGAACTACCTCCGCTTAGTGAGGGGGTCTCCTTCTTGCCTCTAACCATTGCTGACCAGAAGAGGGACAGCAAAGCGGGATGGGTTTTCTGTACTCCTTTTTCCACCTTTGTTATTGGTGGACTTCGCTCCTCTTGGAATGACTGTATACTTTTGTGGGTGAGTTTCTCCACAGCTTTGGCTGCTGATGCAACTCTCATTTTTTTCTTGTGAGCTTCACCCACCGTGCTCCCTGCTAGTTTTTCACTAGGTTCTCCACCTCAGGGGCCAGGTCACACTTGTTACTCTGTCTCCTATTGCCCATCAGTGGTTTCCTAACTGACTCACCTCTAAGGTTCTATAGGCCTTTTCCTCAAAAAGTAGCTGTCACATCCTCCCCTGTAGTGGGCCCATCTTCCTTGCATCATCCCAAGCTGCTTCTTTTCCTACGCAAAGTCCTGGAGGCTCAATTTTGGGAAGCTCAAAAAAAGTTCTATCCCCTAAATTCATGTCTCAATGACAGCCTCCAAAGCCCTGTTTTGAAACTCAAAACCTTGATTGAATTGGACTGACTGTTGTTCTGGTGAAGTATTGTTTTTCCCTCCTTTGTTTGGGCAATAAACCTGGAGGCACGGAACCTCCCAGCTAGGACACATCCTCGAGAATTTGTCAGTTACTGCTGCTGGGATCAGGCAGCGTCAGTGGGCCGAGGCTCCAGACGCAAAGAGCAGCAGAACGAATGCCTTCAGATTTAACTGTTACCTTTCCCTTGTTCCTGGAAAGCGATACTACAGAAGGAATGCTTTAGGAGGAGAGATTACATATGAAGAATATGAATCATAAGAATATGAGGACCCTTGCCCTAGCGCTGGGGAAGGGATGCAGGAGATGACAGATCAGAGAGCAGAAAAGTTCCGAGAGAGGATAAGTCCAAACCCAGCTAGGCCTGTCCTGTCAAAGAGGAGCCGACGTCCCTGAGAACCCCGCGGCCTGTCCACCCCACACCATGGGCTGTCTCCGTGGTTGGGTTAGGGTACCGCATCCTCGAGTAGGGAAAGGCTGGGATCTGCATCTATGGCTACTCAAATTTAAATAGTAATTGACATCAAATCAAATAAAAATAAAATATAGTGGTACCTTGGTACTCATCATTAATTTGTTCCAGAACTTGTGTGAGTGCCGAAACTGACGAATACTGAATGATGGAGCGTAGTGTCTTGAGGGGTGGCGAAGTTCTAGCAAGTGCAATGAATCCTGAGCAAGCATCGACTGCTGAAACATTTTTTTCTCATCAAAATGAAACAACTACAAGGTTTGATGAGTTCTGAAGCCTATGAGTACCAAGGTATGACTGTATTCAGTTCTCAGTTGCAGCAGCCATATTTAAAATGTTTGGTGACTGCATGTGCTCATGGTACCATATGGGTTACAGAGATAGAACGGGTTTGGGGCCTTTTAAGCCCATGGAAGACCTGCCAAATGGGAATAGGGCAAGCTGTTGGGGAAAACTGTAATTGCCTCAAGAAAAGGCTGCTTCTGATATTAAGCAATTTTAGCAACACAAGGCTTCTGGGGATTTTTTCTTTTTGACATTTTTCTTAGGCTTTAGCTCTGTTCTGTTCCTGAATTTGTTCTTTGACTAAAACTTAATTTACGCATACCCTACCTGTGTTTGTGACCAAGTATAATGCCCCAGTCTTGCCAGTAAGCTTTTTTCAATTAAAATAACCTTTTCATGTAAACTATTTTTCGGAAAGCAGTTACTTTCTCATTGTGGACTTGTAAAGATAGAAAATAAAACAACTATATTCCTAACACTCAAAGTTTACCACTGTTAACACTTCCATGTATTGGGATGGCCAAAAAGGTCGTTTGTTTTTTTCCATACAATGGCTCCAGCAGTGCTGAGCTGTTTTTAACTTCATTTGACACAATTTTGTTAGATTGTTTTGTGACAGCTGTCATATCAGCATGCATTTAATAAAACTTATCAAAACTGGTGAATTTTTGTATAGCCATTTTAATGTTGAAATAGAAGAAAGTACACAACATTTTTGGCACATTATGCTTTATTATTTCAAGAAAGGTATAAACACAGCTGAAATGAAAAAAAAAAGATTTGTGCAGTGTATGGAGAGGATGCTGTGATTGACTGAACGTGTCAAAAGTGGTTTGTGAAGTTCTGTGCTGGAGATTCCTTGCTGGACGATGGTCCATGCTCAGGTAGACCAGTTGAAATTGATAGTGATCAAATCAAAACCATGAGAACAATCAACGTTAAACCACGTGGGACACAGCCAACATACTCAAAATATCCAAATCAGTAAAGTTATTGGTGAAAAAGAAAAGTGTGTCTTTTATTTTACAGTAAAAAACATAAAGAATTTTTTGGCCAACCCAATACTATAAATGTTGATGTGTGTCTTATTGCTCTCTCTCTGTCTCTCCCTCTCTCCCTCCCTCCCACACACATACACACACAACACACACATAAATATCATACTACAAAGTGTTTTGTAACTTGCTTTTTAAGTTAACCTCCAACTTTGCATGTCAAAATTTTACACCCAGTCCATAATTGAATTTCTCCAATTTGACACTCAAATATCTTTTTCAGAAGTTTTTCAAGATTGAAATCCAATCCAGAAGCATGCACTACATCGGTTGCTTTATGTCTGAGTTCCTTTTAACTAGCACAGTTCCTGTATTGGTGAAGAATCATTAATACTGGATATTGCTGTTGACAAAGCCTGGTATTTCACTTCCTATGTCAGCAAGGTGGGGCGGCCCTCCCACCTTGAATTTGGCCATCTATTTGGATCTGGATGGTGGGCTGCGAGAGAGATGTGGAGGAGAGCCACTGCCTCGGCCCAGGGTTGACATACACTCTCAGGCCTTTGGCCAGACTGGTTACACGGTCTCAACCTAACAGCAAGGGAATCTGGAAACTATAGGGAAGCACCAGAAATTGTAGTGTTCATGTCACTGCCATAAACTCCTTTATTTTTAAGCTCCTGACCCTGGCATGTGGAAGAGGCTCAGGTGCTATCCTGTAGGTTGTCACATCTTTGAATTTTTCTGGTTGCTTCTTCATGGTGCAGTTTAGCTTGTTCTTCTAACTCCTATATTTCTTATAAACTAGAGTTTAGACGTAAAGCTTAAGTGTACATGGTCAACATTTATATTTAGACAAATGATCAGTAATGTCTATTTTGTATTGCATCACATCAGGAAATTGAAATATCTGATTAATTTAGATTGAATGCTGAGATTGCTAGATTAGTGTAATGAGCATCTGGTTACTTCATTAGACAGTAACATTTCCCTATTTATGAGTAATAAATATACATCTAATACATTTAAGACTGACATAATATTTGTATGAGTCAATAATCTTAATAGGTGTCACTGTATGATGATTTCCTAATTCAATCATCCCTTCTACATTCGTAGCTAGCTTTCTTCTGCAAAGATCTGTCTTCATCTGGCTTCCTTGATGTACATGCCTGGGGGCTTTGAAAACAATTTTCCTCTTACTTTGTTAGTTCTTCTAGCTGGTGTAATAATCAAATTAGCAGAGACAGATTAACAGGCAAAATGTCCTAAGTTTATTATATAAATGCACATTAGGGATGAAATAAAAAATGAGACCCAATGACAGATTGGGCAGTTGAGGCATATAGGTCATTCTGAAGCTAAAGAGAAAAAAAGGGATTGGAGACTTCAAAGGACAGGAAGGCACTTCACATGGGGATGGCAAAGCAAGTGTTTGAGAAATAAATGCTTGCTGGGCCATTTTTAACAATGGGACACAGAGAAGACTCTGCCCAGATGGGCCTTGCTAGGTTACTTTCCGTCTATTACACATGAGTTTCTATTAAACTATAGTCATCTGGGATGGTCTCTCCTTTACTGGGGCAGGTTTTCTATTTAAATTCTTTTCAAGCAGTCAGCAGGGAGATCAAAGGTTTTTCCTTTGATCCTTAACAACCAGCTGAAAATCGATATCCCAAAGGGCATATTTTGAGATGGCAAACTCTGCTTCCCTTCAAGTGCCTATTGGAAATACTTAGTTATTTCTCTTTAGTTACTAATTTTTTAAGTAAGGAGTTGCTTTCACAGATAGTACCTGTTTTTTAGTTCTTTCTCTCTCTCTTTTTTAAAATTCTGACCAATGTTTATTGATTTTGGAGAGAGAGGAAGGTTGGGGGGAGAGAAGGGAGGGAGGGAGGGACAGATGGGGAGAGAGAGAGCGAGAAAGAGATTGAGCCTGCAACCTAGGCTTGTGCCTTGATTGGGGATCAAACCCACAACCTCTTGGTGTATGGGAAAATGCTACACCAACTGAACAACCTGGCTAGCACAAGTTCATTCTTTTTTATAATTAAACTTTTTATTGTAATGGTAGATTCACATACAATTGTAGTAAATAATATAGAGCAATTCCTTTATACGCCTTACCCAGCTTCTTATACTAGTTACATTTTGCAAAACTGTGGTACAATTTCAGAGTTGAGATATTGACGTCGATACAATCCACCTCATCTCATTCAGATTCCCCCAATTTTACTTGTACTTATTATGAATGTGTACTTAGTTCTATACAATGTTCTGATACATATAGGATTGTGTATTTACCACCACAGGCCAGAACACTGAATAGTTCCATCACTGTGAGAGTCTCTTGAAGTGCCCTTTTGTAATCACACCCACCGTAACCCCACACCCCATCACCTCCTCCTGGTCTCCAGCACCTCACAACCACTGATCTGTTCTTCATTTCTACAATGTTTACTTCAAAAATGTTATATAAAAGGAATCACATAGAGTGTAACCTTTTGAGTGTCTTTTTTTTCACTTGTCACACTTCCCCGGTAATTCATCCAAGTTGTCATGTATCAATACTTTAAATTTCGTATTTTTTAGGATTATCACAAATTCACAACTTTTTATTGAACAAGTACATCTAAATCAACTAAACTCATTATTTTTTGATGCTGAAATCGTCACAACTTTGACATGTTGGATAACTTCTGCTGGCATCTTAGTATTTTCTATATGGCACCATCCTTTCAAAGTAGTAAATTTATTTATTGAACTATGCGATTATTACTGGAAAGTACACAAATCACAAATGTATAGCCAAATGGATTTTTATTTTTTTTTAAAAAATCTTCACCCAAGGATACATTTATTGATTTGAGAGAGAGAGAGAGAGAGAAACATCAATGAGAGAGAAACGTTGATGAATTGCCTCCCTTATGCAACCCAATGGGAGACTGAACCAGCAACCCAGGTATGTGCCCTGACGGGGGATTGAATCTGCAGCCTTTTGGTATAGGAGACAATGCTCCAACAAAGTTAGCCACCAGGCTAGGGTGCTCAATGGATTTTTCAAAAAACCACAAAGTCAAGAAAAAGGAAATTGCCGTCATGTGAAAATGCTTTGTGTGTCCCCTCCAGTCACGGCTCTCCCACGCCCCACTGGCCTGATGGCACAGGCTAGTTTTGGCTGTGTGTGAAGTGCGTGTCAGTGCAGTTTCACAGCTTGTACTTTTTGTTTCTGTCTTCTTTTGCTCAGCATGTGTTCATGATTTTCAGATTGTTGTATGTAACGATGGTTTATTCCTTTTCATTGCTGTGTAACACTCAGATATATCAATGAACTATTCTACTATAGATGGAATTTGAGTTATTACCAGGTTTGGATACTACAAATAATTGTATGGACATATTTATAATCATCTTTTGGAGCACATAAATGCAAATTTATGTTGGGTAAAAACCTAGGAATGGAATTGCTAAATCAAAGAGTATGTGTATATTGCTGAAGGCTTTTACAAAGAAATCATATCACTTTATACACCTATCAGCAGTGTATGAGGGTTCCAGTTGTTCCATATCCTAAATAACACTTCATATTGTCTGTCTTAAATTTTCGACTTTCTGGTATATGTAGTCAGACTGTTCTTTGTGTGATTCTGAGATGCATGGATTTTAGTTAAGTCACACCGGTCCCCAAAAAGCATGGTTTAAATTTCAGTTATAATGTTATATTAAGTGTGAGTAATTGCATAAAGTGCAAATTTTCCTTCTAGCTTTTTAATCTGAAAATCATCACACAAAGAGCCGATGTATGTCATGATCTGTGACCTAGCATGCCACTTTTTTCTAGTCTTCCGGTGAAGGGTCACTGTGTATCTATTATTCTGTCTCCCACTGATAAACCCATTTGACATCTTATATAAATACACAACTAAAAGAGGAAATTGGCCAGGGAAGATAAAAGTACAGCAAAGAAATGAAAATTGGTAACATTGAAAGAAAATTAGATGTGATTAGGTTTGAATATGATGACAGCAAAGATAGGACGAGACCTGGGCCTCCATGGAGCTTGGTGCAAACCATATGGAAGTAGTCTCTGAATGTAAAAACAAGGCAAAGATGCTTTAACATCTTTTCGTTTAAACTGCACTATGAATAGAAAGCTGCGTATAGTTGAAACGTAGTGTTTTCTGCTAGCTTGAAATAAAGACTGTTAAAAAAGAAAACCTCAACCAGTTTGGCTAGCATGGAGGCCAAAGTTTTGAAGTTAGTGGCTACACTGAAGAAAACAGTAAATACAAGGGGACTGAAGAAGAACCCTCTATGCCAGTATGGTCTGGTTTCACCAAGTCAGCAGCTGGCACGAACGAACAAATGTAAAGAAATCTGGTGACCCTGCTAGTGCAGGTAAGACGCTGCTGTGAAATTTGTGCCGGGGTTATACGGGTCAGTTAAGGCAGCTGGTAATGATGAGCATCACGTATTTATTGTTGATCAGACGACTCTTTTTTGGAAGATGTGGTGGGTTGAAAGGTGGCTGCCCCCAAATATGTTTATATCCAAATTTCTGGAGCCTTGAATATTAATTTGGCAAAGGAGGTGATTAAAGAGAGGATGTTGAGAGGAGTTAATTATCTAATATTAACTTGGCTGGGTCCTAAATGCAATTACAATGTATATATAGGCATACCTCAGAGACATTACAGGTTCGGTTCCAGACCACGGCAGTAAAGTAGATATTGCAATAAAGTGAGTCACACAAATTTTTTGGTTTCCCAGTGTACACAGAAGTTACATTTACATCGTACTATTGTCTATTAAGTGTATAATAGCATTACATCTAAAAACAATGGATATACCTTAACGAAAAAATACTTTATTGCTGAAAACTGCTAAAAATCATCGGAAAATGGCACTGATAGACTTGCTTGACTCAGGGTTGCCACAAACCTTCAATTTGTAAAAAATGCAATGTCAGTAAAGATCAATGAAGTGAAATGCAATGAAAGGAGGTGTGCCTGTATGCTCTAAGAGACAGGGAGGAGGAGTTCTGAGACAGACACTCGGAGGAGGACAGACAGACACACAGAGTTAACAGCTGACAAAAGGAGGAGGCAATGTGGCCACACTAGAAATGTGAGTGATGTGACCACAAGCCAAGGAACAAGTAGAGCCAACAGATACTGGAAAAGGCAAGGAATAGATTCTCCTCCAGAGACTCATGGAGGGAGCGCAGGCCTGCGGACAGCATATTTCAGACTTCTGGCCTTCAGGCGAGAGAGAATATATTTCTGTTGTATCTGTAATAAATACCACCCAGTTTGTGATCATTTGTTATGCTCTTCCTAGGAAACTAAGGACTTGAGTATCTGAGGATTCTGGTGTCCATGGGCTGGGTGTCCTGGAACCCATCCCTGCAGACACAGAGGGTGACTGCATACCTACACATGTAATTTTTGGTAGTTTGTTATTTCTCATTCTTGTGCCTATTTTTACAAATACAAACACTTGTGTTTACATGTGTGTATTTATATATGCATGTTCTTTGTTCTCACTTGCTCTATACACACAGGTAGCACTGTATATATTGCTTGATGCTTTGATTTTTTCCCTTAGAAATATAGCCTGGTGACACAGATCAGTACGTAAAGACCTTGCTCTGTTTTCACACCTGCATAGTATTCTATTGTATGGATGCTGCTAGAAACAATGCTGAAGCCAGTATCTTTAAGTAAATTTCAGTCTGTCCTTTTGCAGGCTGACCTGTAGGATAAATTACTAGACATGGGCTTGATGGTCAATAGGTAAATTTGTTATCGTCAAATGCCTGTCTCTGGAGTTGGTACTCCTGTTCTCATGTGTGAAGGGGCTGCTTTCCTAGTCTGTATTGACCAACAGTCTGTGTTGCTAACTTTTTAGATTTTTAACAGTCTGATGAATGAAAACCAGGGTCTAAGAGAAGTTTTAATTTTCCTTTCTCTGATTATGAGTTGGGTACCATTTATAATTCCTTTTTGGTGAATTGTTATTTGTGCTCTTTGCTTATTTTTCTATAGGATATTGGTCTTATTCCTTGATGTCTACTAGCATTTTAACTGTGACAAGTATAATAAATTTTTCTTAGTTTGCTGTTTTTCCTTTAATTGTTTATGATGTCTTTGGCCATGCATACAAATTTTTATAGTATTTGAATTTATCAAGGTGTTCTTTTATGGTTTCTGAATTTTAAATCATAATTAGAAACACCTTCCACAATCCAAGTTTAAAAGTAAAGAAATTCACGTTTCTTGTCATAACTGTATAGTTGTTGTTTTCTATTTTTCACTTTTAGATCATTGCTCATTTATATTAAGTGGAATAAACCCCATGTCAGAGAATTCAGAAATATCTAATAATATAGAGTTGCATTTACCCTTTGGCTCAACAGTCCCCAATTCATATGTTTGTGGTGTCAAGTGTGGGTTCAGTTTTATCACATAAAATGATTATCAGTTATACCAACATCAGTTCTTTAAAAAGTCAATTTTTTTTGCATTAAAGACTTAAATTTTAGACTTGAAACCATAAAAGTCCTGAAAGAAATATAAGCAGTAAAATCTCAGATATTTCTTGTAGCAATATTTTTTCTGTTATATCCCCTCAGGCAAAGGAAACAAACAAACAAACAATAAAAAATGAGACTACATCAAAGGAACTCATCAAGGAAATGAAAAGACAATGCACTGAATGGGAGAACATATTTTCCAATAAAACATCTGATAAGGGGTTAATATCCAAAATTTATAAAGTACTTACAAAACTCAACACCCAAAAAACAAACAACCTGATTAAAAAATGGGCAAAGGATCTGAATAGACACTTCTCCAGAGAGGACATAGAGATGGACAATAGACATACGAAAAGATGCTCAATATCACTAATAATTAGAAAAATGCAATTAAAACCCACAATGAGATATCACCTCATACCTGTTAGAATAGTTATCATCAATAAATCAACAAACAAGTATGGTGAGGATGTGGAGAAAGGGAAACCCTCATGTACTGTTGGTGGAAATTCAGATTGGTGCAGCCACTGTGGAAAGCAGTGTGGAGTTACCTTAAAAAGTTAAAAATGGAACTGCCTTATGACCTAGCAATTCCATTTCTGGGAATATATCCAAAGAAGCCCCAAACACTAAGTGAAAATAATACATGAGTTCTGTCCAGAAAGCATCCAGCGATGTCATATGAAATATAGAAACATTTATTGAAGAAGATATAAGAAACATTGTACTTAGGACAATGACAACTCAGTCCCCTTCAAAGTAGGTACCTTGGGAACTCACACAGTTCTCCCAGTCTCCATCAGCTGCCCCATTGTATTTTCCTGAATCTCATTGACGGCCTGAAATCTCTTCCCTTTCAAAGGTGATTTTAGTTTTGGGAAAAGCCAGAAATCACAAGGCGCCAAATCTGGGCTGTAGTGGGGATGAGTCACCTGGGTGATGTGATGTTTTGCCAAAAAACTGTACAAGATGTGGTGCATGAGCAGGTGCATTGTCTTGATGAAGCTGCCAATCCCTAGTTGTCCAAAGCTGCAGCCTTCTAAATCATGTGAATAGTTTCCATGGAGGAATGTTCAAGCTTAACGCAACATTTGATGCAGATTTGTTGCTCTATATGCTCAGTCATTTTGAATGTGATGGCCACACAGTACACATGCTCACTCAATGGTGTCTACCATCCCCCCTGACTGACAGTGAAGTTGTAATTCTTCACACATGTGCATTCCAGCCTACTCTCCTTAGCTGCCAGGTTACATCAATGTCACATAAACCATTCTCATTATATTAATAATGGCTGGGCTTCTTCTGGACATACCTTGTATATTTGTCTCCTTGAAGCTGTCCCCCAGCTCACTGATGGTTTGTTAATTTTTTAAAAGATTTTACCTCTGTTCCAAACATGGTTAGTTAAACAATTTACCTATATTATGGGTTACATAGTTAATAATTTGAATGCCAGCTTTCTAACCTAGGTAGTCCACTTCCAGGGCTCTTATCCATAACAAAAAGAACACAGATAGCATCTAAAGATAGCTGTGGAAACCGGTACACCTCTCCTTCTGTGGCTTCGGTCAGGGATACGTCATTCAACATATTTGAAAAATGATAGGTGACCTTAATTCACAAGCCAATTCACAATACTCTCTAAGTCCTTGTACTGTTCTTCCTAAAACAATAGTCAAGGTATCTAATGCTGGATGGCATCAACCATGAACTCTAAATCTTCCCTGATACTCATCTTCAGGGTCTGGGAATTTCTGAAAGAACAACTGGAGCTTAGCTTAGTCCATGAACCAATCTACCAGGTGTACCCTAGACCTTTCACCTAGTTTATTAAAACTAGAAATTCAGTATGAAACGATATGAGGTTTATATATTACTATCTATGTCCCAGTCTCTCACCTCTTCAGAGATCTTTGACATTTTTGAACTTTAAAAGTTCAGAAAGGATTTCCTGGCAAGAGCAAGAATGTACTAAGTACTAAAATGGTTCCAAAATGTAGAAAAGAGTTAAGTATGAGCCGCACATTCTGCCATATAAAGACTCATTAATGTTATTGCTACACTGAAAATATGCTTCCAAAATGGGGAACCTGGGGGAGAAGGTAAAAATTCTTAAAAGAATAGAAAAAAAGAGCCCAGCTGGTGTGGCTCAGTGGATTGAGCGCGGGCTGGGAACCAGAGGGTCCCGGTTCGATTCCCAATCGGGGCACATGCCTGGGTTGCGGGCCAGGTCCCCAGTGAGGGCCATGTGAGAGGCAACCATACATTGCTCTTTCTCCCCTCCCTCTCCTCTCTCTGAAAATAAATAAAAAGAAAAAAGAGAAGGTAGAAAAGTCAATGTTTGTAGTACTTTGGTCTTCTCAGGTGCGTCTCACCCAGTTGGGATAGGGTCAGAATAAAACATATAATCCAAGGAAAGCAGTGAGAGCCCTCAGCCAATGAGGAACCTGGGTTATGGTGCCAGGAGTTCTGACCAAACCAGAGCGGCAGGTTGAACAGATTATTTAAGATAGGCCCAAACTAGTTACACCCACCTGTTTCTTTAACAAAGAGTATTTATTGGCCATTATTCTAGGTTGCTCCTACTGGAGAAAGTATTCAAAGTGGTAATACCAGGTCACAATACCAAAATCAAACTTGCTTAGCAAATATTGGGAAAGGGAGGGCAAAGGGGGACCAGAACTTGGGAATTGAGGCAAAGCAAAATGTACCAGAATTCAGAAACCATTTTTAGGAAAGAGTCAAGCTTTGCCCAACCAGCAGACCACACTTGCCTCTTAAGTGGCTAGATTTTTTACAGGCTTGTAAGTGACTTCTGAGAAATAGCCTCTGTGTTGAATATTTCCTGTCTCCCCCTCCACCTTCTCCACTTTGCTCTGTGCCGCAGGAGGCTACCTAAAAGGACCACATCAATGGGATGCATTCCTCCTGGCTTCCTGTTGGGTTTCACTGAGCAGAAGCACCAAAGGCTTCCTCCCTGCAGCGTTCTACAGGCTGACTGGACCCCTAGACAAAGGTCTCAGATTCCAGCAGGCAGCCCTCTGCATGCTGCCTCTCTGCCTTCTGTTCTGGTAATTCTCTCTCCTTTACTCCCTTAGACCTGGTGCAAAGCTGCCTGCTGTTTGGAGCCACTGGATTCTGCACTCTCCTACACGGTTTTCTCAAACCCTGCCTGTGCCTCTGTAAATGGTCTCTTTATTCAACTCCACTTGAATGATCTTAATCCAAGTGTTTCCTAGCTGAAGTCCTAGCCATAGTTGCTGGCATCCTGCATGCCATGATGAGAAAATTAGAAATCCCTAATACACAAAAATAAAAAATATAAGTGATATATTGGGGGAAGAAACAAAGAAAGAAAAGAACCCCTGAGACTGGAGTAGAAGAAAGGACAGCAGAGAAACAGTTCCCATGCTGGGGCTGGCAGCTATGCTGAGACCAGATGATTGTGAATGGCCAGCCATTTGCATCGTCATGCTTGTCAGGAGCCTAGAAAAATGTGACTGGTGAGATCACTGTGGGGCCAGACCAGGCTGGAATTCCCTGATACACCCAGAATTGTGACCATTTCAAAATGCATTGTCGTTATAGTGAACAAGGCCCCTCATCAGGCATCCACGCTGGGTCAACCCTTTGGTTCTTAGAGGTCATCAAAATGCACTGTACCAACATTTGAATCTGCTCAATGGGAGGAATCTCCACTCTAGGAAAAAAGGTCATCTTTTCTAAATAAAAACACACATGCCATGATTTTAGTGGATTATTTTGATGAAACATAACTCTCTAGTGCCCTTAAGCATTTGGAATTTTTCAGATCTGAATTGCTGTAGAATGTTACATTCCACAACCCCTGTTTCTCTTAAAAAGGGAAGTGTTCTGTTAGAGTTGTTTTCACCTACAGGTATGCTTTAAATTTTACAGGAACTTAACTGTGTAAATTCTTGAGATGCGTTGTGGTGGAAAGAGTACTAGGCTGTGCATGAGGGGACTTGCTCCATCTTTGGGCCACTGGTGTCGCCTATGCACGACCTCTCCAAGCTCGGGATTATCGATTGGTCAACTACAGAGGGCTGGTGGCAATCATGCTCATTTTGAGCATTCTTACAATCAACGACTTTAGTTCAGTTTTACCAGCTCTTTGTGCTTTGCATATAATAGAATACTATGTAAATACAAAGCCTGGTGTTCTGACAAGCTCTATTATAAATTTTATTAAAGTGGATCAGATATGCATTTCTACTGTCAACTAAAAATACTTCTTGAAGATGAATTTTATTTAATTCTCTGCTACCATTAGTAGGTTAGTCTAACTAGTTCAAGCAAAATACATTTGTTACAATCAACTTTGTACCTATTGTGTTGTAAGATTTTCAAAAGTGACTTGTGCAATTACAAACATTTCAGAACACTTCAGAACATGAATCATTTTATCAAGTTATCTATGTCAAAATAACAGCAAATGCTCTTTCTTCATATTTGGCTTTATCTGACTACTGAACTTTAATCTGATTGTCACACAGCAAAAGACTAAATGACTTCAAAATTCTACCATGGTCCTATAATTCCATTTCCAAATCATGGGATATATTTCAATATATTCCAGAGGGTGAAAGAAAACTACATAGCTACATAAGCTAAATTTTTCTGTAAGTATAAGAAATTCCTCTAGTGTTTATTTTTAACTCTATTTTCATTTTCCCCTCCATTTGAAAACAAGAATTTGGTTTCATGTGCTTTATGGATGACATAAATCCTGATTTGCTGATTAATCAATTAATAAATCGCTATTGCTTTATCATGTGAAAAATGCTACAGGGTAACAAAATACATGCATCTCACCACGTAACAGCTAGATTCTCCAATTATACTGCATTTTTCTCCATTACAGATAATTTAAAGTAAATATTTTTGCTCAATTAGTTGTCTTCTATTTGTCTCCACTAAACTGCTAAGAGAAAAGAATTCTTTGTGCTTTGTCAGAACTATATCCTAGGACCCTATCACACAGGTCTCAACAAAATCGGTATTTGAAAAATATTTGTTGAATAAATGAATAGCTTATGAATTAGTTGGGAGGACAATGCACATTATTCAGAGTACGTAGTGTGATGCACGCTGTATGAAAGAGATGGGATCTGAGCTGTGACTGAGTAGAGGACACAGGATGTGGGGTAGAGGCAAGGTGAAAGGGGACACCAGTGAGAGAATCTTCCTTCCTGGGTCTCATATAACTGAGTCCTATCTTTATTCAGTCATAAAAATCCACCAAGAATATTATGCTCATTACAGAACACCTGAGCAGCACCATGAGTTAATATGTTTTAAATAAAACTGGAAGATGTGTCGTACTCAAAATTATACTTTAGCATGTCTTCTGGGTTAAAGATATGACTTAATACTTTTTAAAGCTACATTTTGGCTCAGGTATGGGATACCACACAGATTTCACCCCAGTTGTTGACAGTGATTAGTATCTAGTAATTGTTGATAGAACATGTCAGGGTTCAGTAGACACCAGATAACAATATTTGTCATGGTGTGGGATGGAGAATAACTGCAGGTGATCCCTGATTTAGACAAAAGGCATGCCTTCACAGGTAAGGAGTCTTGGTAAGTCATAAAATCTAATGGGAAAGCACAAAGCAGGAATGCTCACTGCTACCACGGCTATTTAGCACTGCCCTGGAGGCATCAATCAATGCATTTGACAAGAGAAATCACAAGTGTGAGGATTGAAAAGGAGGAGATAAAACTATGCCTATTTACAGGTAATATATATGTTGTCAACAGAAAATCTACAGTAAAAAAATCACTATAGGATATAAAATTAATATAGAGAAATTAATACCCTACTATACATATAAACAACTAGTTAGAAGAGCATACAATACTCACCTATTTCTGCTGCTCACCTCCCTTGTATGGCACACAAGAACACTGACAGGCTAGGAAGTCCATGTGAGTACTTCTAGTGAGAGGTCAACTGTGAGGTCACCTCATGGAAGGTGACACCAAAACACAGAAGGGGCCTGGACTCCTGAGTCAAGTGTCAGAGTCGCCTGACATGCACTGGTTTTTACATGAGTGAGAGGTCAGCTTTGGCCCTAATTTTTGATTGCACAGACTAACTTTCAGTGGTTTAAAAAAGGATTAAAATGTGAGGAACCTATATTAGGAAACTTACAAATATTGCTGAGGGACACAAAATTAGATCTGAACATCAAGAAAGAAATACCAGGTTTCTAGACAAGAAGATCTAATGTCATGAAAATGTCAATCCTTCCTATGTTAAAGTATTCATTTGAACCCAGTAAAAACAGCAACCAGTTATCTTTCTGCAGCTTAACAAGTTGATTCTAAAGTTAATAAGAAAAAATCAATAACAAAATAGTGGAAAAGAAGAGCAAATGTTAAAGAGTGAGCCTACAAGATATCAAACTAAAATACAAAGTCTCAGTATCCAAACAGTATGGAAGAACCAAGAAACATAATAAAAACCTAGAAAGCCTAGTTTCAACTTAGTGTGTTAAAAATGACATTTAAAACTTTCTTTATCGAATTTATTGGGGTGATTGGTTGATAAAATTATATAATTTTCAAGTGTACAATTCTATATTACATCATCTATATATTGTATTGTGTGGTCACCTGTTGTGAATTCTGGCCCGCAGGATTAGTATGCCATGGCAGGTGTATAAATAAATTCACACGGAATATACTGGACTAGAAAATCCGGGACCATGAGACCCCTCTCCAATCATGGTGAGAGAGGCCACAAGCTATGCCCTGATTGGTTTTTATTGTCATTTCTTGAGCACATTACATCAGAATGGTCTTCATTAACTATGCATAGATTGTAGATTTACATTAGGTGGTAGATGCCCAGGCCGGTGCATCAAAAGGATAGATATGCAAATGGAAAGACAATAGGCTTCAGGCGAACTCGAAAGGAATAACAGTACGGGTCTAAGGAAGCTAGGCGTGCATTAGCATAAGTTCTTTTGATTCAGGGAGAGAGAGGTTTTAGCATGAGCAAGTTTTAAATCTAAGAAATAGACTATCCTGATTCCCCACAGGAAATCCGCTGTCACACACGTGGGGCCTGCTTGCTGTCCAATGTTCCACTGGAGCTTTTCTCTCTTAGATGTGAAACATTAGGGGTACATTTCCCAAGGTGAGAAGCATGAATTCCCTTTAGTCACCACCCAAAATCAAGTCTCCTTCAATCACCCTTTATCGTCTTCTACCTCCTCCTAACTCCCCTTCCTTCTGGTAAGTACCATACTGTTGTCTGTGTCTACCACGGTTTTTTTCCCCTTTGGTTAATCCTTCCCCTTTCTTCACTCAGACTCCAATCCTCCTTCACTCATCATCTCTATGAGTCTGTTTCTTTTTTGCTTGTTAGTTTATTTTGTTCATTAGATTCCAGATATAAGTGAAATCATATGGTACTTGTTTTTCTCTGACTGGCTTATTTCACTTAGGATAATACTCTCCAGGTCCATCCATGTTGTTGCAAAAAGATTTCCTTCTTTTTATGGCTGAGTAGTATTCATTCCATTGTGAAAATGTACCATAGCTGTTTTGTCCACTCACCTACTGATAAGCACTTGGGCTTTTTCCAAATCTTGGTGATTATTAATAATGCAGCAATGAACATAGGAGTGCATATGAGGTCTGTCCAGGAATAGTCCAGCCATTGTTAGCATACTGAGAATAGTTTGTGCAACATCCATGTAACCTGGCAGCCAAGGAGAGTGGACTGGAATGCACATGCATGAACAATGACAACTTCACTGTACTAGTCAGTGGGGGCAGTAGACACCGTTGAATGACCATGTACACTATGTGGCCATCGCATTCAAAGTGACTGAGTGAGTAAAGCAATGAATCTGCATCAAATTTTGTGTTAAGCTTGAACATTCCTCCGCAGAAACTATTCAGATGATTCAGAATGCCACAGCTATGGGCAACTGGTGATTGGCAGCTTCATCATGACAACATGTCCACTCATGTATCACGTCTTATGCAGAGCTTTTTGGCAAATCATCACATTGCCCAGGTGACTCAGGAGCGCTGCAGCCCAGATTTGGCACTGCAATTTATGGCTTTTCTTAAAACTAAAATCACCTTTGAATGGGAAGAGATTTCAGACCATTGATGAGATTTAGGAAAATATTATGGGGCAGCTGATGGTGATTGGGAGAACTGTGTGAGGTCCCAAGATGCCTACTTTGGAGGGGACTGAGGCGTCATTGTCCTATGTACAATGTGTCTTGTATCTTCTTCAGTAAATATCTCTATTTTTCATATTACATGGCTGCATGTCTTCTGGATAGACCTCGTATGTATATTTGGAGTCTTGAAAGGAAGAGGGGAGGAGCAAAATATAATATTTGAATGTACATTGACCAAAAATTGTCCAAACCTGGTAAAAACTATAAACCCATAGTGTCAATGAATGCAACAATCCACAAACAAAAGAAAAAGGAAGAAAGGTACACCAAGGCACGTAATAGTCAACTTGCTAAAAACAAATAATAAAGAGATAGTCTTAAAAATAGCTAGAGGAAAAAGACATCTTACATAAAAGAAAAACAAAAGTGAGGACGACAGCATACTTACTGAAAGAAGCATGCAGTTTTGCAGTGAAGCAATATCTGTAAAACACAGAAAAACCCCCCATCAAACTAGAATTGAAACCAAGTTAAAATATCTTTTAGAAACAAACGTTTTTACCTTTTTCAGACACACCAGTGGTAACAGAACTCATCACCACTGGACCTGCACTATAACAAATGTGAATTCCAAGGGAAGTCCAGCACGTGAGAAGAAAATGATACCAAGTAAAAATATAACTCTACACAAAAGAATGAATTCTATGGAAATAAATACTTTTCTTTCTTATTTTTAATCATCTTAAAAAAATAAAATCAGGTAAAGCAAAAAGGATTAACAGTATGTTGTGGGGTTTGTACTACAGGTAGAAATAAAATGTATGACAACAATAACATAAAAGGTTAGGGGAGGGGTAATCATAGCACAGTGTTGTAAGGTGTGTATTCCATATGTGAAGTGATATAATATCACTTGAAAGTAGACTATGACAAGTTAAAGAAACATCTATAAACACTAAAGCAATCACTAAAAATAAAACAAAGATTAGCTAATAAGCCAACAAAGGCAATAAAATAATTAAAAATATTCAATTAACCTGACAGTAGGTAGTGAAAGAAAAAGAATGAAGTACAGATGAGACAACTATACCACAACTAGCAATGTGGCAAATATAAACTCATTTATATAAATAATTACATTGCATGTAATTATCTAAACATCCCAAATAAAAAGAAACAGAGACCTCCAGTCAAGATAGCAGACCTCCGGTCACTGGAAGTAAATATGACTTGCGCAACCACATCAAAATTACAACAAAAGGATAGAACAATCTTCACTCGGAACAGTCAGAAGTCAAGTTAGAAGTCTGGCAACTACAGAATTAAAGAAACCACATCCGTCCAGACTGGTAGGAAGGACGGAGATGTGGAGTAACATTCATGCGTTGTGGGTAAAAATAGGGAGGGTTATCTCAGGGGTGAAGAGTCCCAGCCCCACACCAGGCCCTTCAACCCAGGGTTCCAGTGCCAGGAAGATAAGTTCTCATAACTTCTGACTGCAAAAACCAGTGGGGACGGAGTTGGTGGAAGAAACTTCTGGAGTCCCATGCAATTGCTCTTAAAGAACCCACACATGGACTTACTTAGACTCACTCCTTCTCAGCTCCAGCACTGGGGTAGCAGCTTGAAAGACACCACTGGCATACAGGGAGGAAGTGAAGAGTCTGGCATTAAGACAAGAGCTGGGTGGATATGTTTCTCCCAGACAGAAAGGCGGGCAGAGGCCAGTGTCCCTTTTCTAAACCCTCCCCCAACAGGGCCACAGAGCCATCAGGCAGGTACCATATCTGAAACTCCATCAACCTGACTATCACTGTTCACCCTGCCCTGGAGATCCTCCAAGGCTCTGTCCCACCCGACATATGGGCTCACCCAAGCTGTTAAAAGTAACTTTTCCATATGAATGGCTTGTCTTGACTAATGCTCACAACTTCCTAAATCCTCTCAAACAAGCAACAGCCAGCCTCAGTTCCCAAGCCCCTATATCTCTTGCTAAGTGATCCCAGGCCTGGTACTAGCAGCAGCCAGACTAGATTCACAACCTGGCTTCACCTGGGAATCTCCAAGCCCAGCACAAGTAGCAGCCATCTCAGATTGCTTTATAGCTTAGGTGGGTGGCCCTGGGAAAAACAGGTGGGGGCGGGCCTTGGCCTGCACCACCTGGGAAACACCAGAGCTTGCTCACCCAGTGGACAGCTACAGACCATGTCAGAGCACCATCGCCCTTCCTTCATGGAGGGCAGAGTTTGGTGGTCAGTGGTCACAGCCAGTCCTTGCATCTGACTGGCCTGGGTAAATCCCTCCAATTGACTGGCACACAGCAATCAAGGCTCAACTATAAGAGGAGGGTGTACTCAGCCCACAGGAATGGTACACCTTGATACCCAAATTGGGTAATAGGAGAGGCTGTGCCACTAGGCCCTACAGAATACCCACTACAGTATGCCACGCTACCAAGACAGTGACTCATAATAGCTCTACCTAATACATAGAAACAAACACAGAGAGGCTGCCAAAATGAGACAAAGAAACATGGCTCATATGAAAGTACAGATCAAAACTCCAGAAAAAGAACTAAACAAAATGGAGATAAATAATATTTCAAATGCAGTTTCAAAACACTGGTTATAAGAATGCTCAAGGAGCTTTGTGAGGAACTTAGCAGCATAAAAAAGATCCAGTCAGAAACAAAGTGTTTAGTAATCAAAACAAAGAACAATTTATAGGGAATCAAGAGTAGAGTGGACAAAACCGAGGATCAAATCAATGATTTGAAACACAAGCAAGCAAAAAACAAAAACAAAACCAACAAGAACAACAACAACAAAAAACCCCAAAACAACCAATTAGAACAAGAGAAAAAATAATACCCCCAAATAAGGATAGTATAAGCAGCCTCTGGGACAACTTCAAGCATTCCAACATTCACATCATAGAGGTACGAGAAGAAGAAGAGAGAGAGCAAGAAATTGAAAACTTACTTGAAAAAATAATGAAAGAAAACTTCCCTAATTTGGTGAAGGAAATAGACAAATCCAGGAAGCACAGAGAGTCCCAAACAAGTTGGATCCAAAGAAGAACACACCAAGATACATCATAATTAAAATGCCAAAGCTTAAAGAGATGACAGAAACTTAAAAGCAGCAAGAGAAAAGTGGTTAGTTACCTGTAAGAGTGTTCCCATAAAACTGTCAGCTGATTTCTCAAAAGAAACTTTCCAGGCTAGAAGAGATTGGCACGCAATGTTCAAAGTGATGAAAAGCGGGGACCCACAGCCAAGTTTGTTCTACCTAGCAAAGGTATCATTTAGAATTGAGGGGCAGATAAAAAGCTTCCTAGACAAGAAAAAAACTAAAGGAGTTCATCAACAACAAACCATTATTCTATGAAATGTTAAAGGGACTTATTTAAGAAAAAGAAGAGGATCATAACTATGAACAATAAAATAGTGATAAATATATATCTGTCAACAATTGAATCTAAAAAACAAGCTAAGAAAACAGGAAGAACAGACAGAATCATGGATATAGAGAACATTTTGAAGGTTGCCTGATGGGAGGTGGTTTGTGGGGCAATGGGTTAAGGGGTGAGGCAATTAAGAAATACAAATAGGTAGTTACAGAATAGCCATGGGGATATAAAGTACAGAATGGGAAATGAGTAGTGGAAGAACCTATATGCATGACCCATGGACATATATAATGGTGTGGGCATTTCCTGATGAAATGAGGATACTGGGTAAAGGGGGGCAAAAAGGGAAATATTGGGACAACTGTAATAGCATAATCAATAAAATATAATTTAGCCTGGCTGGTGTAGCTCAGTGGATTGAGCACGGGCTGGGAACCAAGCGGTCCTGGTTCGATTCCCAGTTGGGGCACATGCCTGGGTTGCGGGCCAGGTCCCCAGTGGGGGCCATGTGAGAGGCAACCACACATTTCTGTTTCTCTCCCTCTCTTTCTCCCTCCCTTCCCCTCTCTCTAAAAATAAATAAATAAAATCTTTAAAAAAATAAAATAAAATATAATTTAAAAAAAGGACACATGGAGAAAACCAAGGGGAAGGGTGGAAGCAAGGGAGGGAGGTGGGTTTGGAGGGGATAAAATGCAGACAACTGTAATTGAAGAACAATATAGTAATTTAAAAAAATAAAAAAAGAAAAATAGTGTCCAAGTATCTGTTTGGTCTATAAGATAAACACTTTAAATATAAAGATGCAAATAGATTGAAAGTAAAAGAATGGGGAAAGGCATACTATTCTGATACTAGTTTTTAAAAGCAAGTATTGTTGCGGATTTTGTCCCGCAAAATCCGTGGGGGGGATTGCACCGATCGCGTGAATCAAACTCACCCAGAGACACGCTTGGAAAATAGAGTCCGGCAGCCATGGGTCTTTCCCTCCATCTTGGAAAAGGCCGGTGGCTCCGGACTCTTTTCTCCCAGCTGTCTCGGTGTGAGATTCTTTTACGCATTCGGGTTACGGTCACCCACGGATTTTGCCGGATGAAATCCCAGCGACAGTATGGCTTAATAATATCATACAAAGGATGTTAGAACAAGGAATGAAGAGGTTTATTTCATAATAAAAAAAGAAATCAATTAATCAAGAGGGTATAACAACCCTAAATGCTATATACCTAATTAACAGCTCTTCAAAAATAAATGATGTAAAACCCAATAGAACTGCAAGGAGGAATAGACAAAACCACAATTATATCAGAAATTCAATACCCCACTCTCACTACTTAATAGAACAAAGAAACAGAAGATAAGTATGGATATACTAACTTAACAACACTATCAACAGACTTGATGTAAATGACACTTAGAGATGCTTTATTCATCAAGTGCACAACATACATACAGAATATTTACCAAGGTAGACAATGTATTGGGCAATAAAATAAGTCTTGAGTAATATAAAATTTTCAAGTCATGTAAAATATGTTCTTTGATCACAATAGAATTACCTTAGCAGTCAGTAACAAAAAGATATCTGGAAGATCCTAAATAACATTCCTATTAAACAAAAGTGGAAACAAAAATAAACCAGAAGGGAAATTTAAAAAAAATTTGAATTGAATAAAAATGACAACATGACATCAAAATTTGAGATGCAAATAAAACAGTGCTTAGAAGGGAATATAAATGATTTTGGCAAAATAAAACATTTATCCCACTAAAAACTTGCAGCAAATTAGGACGATAAGGAAACTCTTTTCAATATGATAAAGTACAATTATGTAAAAATCTGTTGCTAACATCATACTTAATGTGGAAAGACTGAATATCAATATTTTCCCTCTAAGATACGGATCAAGGTAAGGATGTTTGTTACCATTCCTTGGAGATTGTAGCCAGTGTAATGAAGCAAGAAAATGAAATAACATGCATACAGATTTGAAAGTAAGAGTCCAAAATATCTTTATTTACAGATAACATCACTGTCCATGTAAAAAGTCTAAAGAAATCCATTAAAAAAAGTTACTAGATCTGAAAGATGTAAAATAATACAATCCCTTTGGAAAAGAGTTTGTGAAAATGTTTTAAGAGTTTAGTTAAATATAGATTACTCACACTACCCAGTCACTTTTCTCATAGGAATTTACCATAGAGAAATAAAATCAATGTCCATACAAAGACTTATATATGAATGTCCATGATAGCTTTATTTGCAATAGTTTCACAGCATAAAAAATTAAAAATCTATGCTGAGTGAAAGAAACTAGACAAAAGGATTATATTAAGACTATTCTGTATAATTCCATTCACACAAAATTCTAGAAAATTCAAACTAATGCCTACTAAAGGAAACATGGTGGATGGGACAGGCAGAGTTATAAAGGAAAAAGCATTACACAGTGGCACTAGAAAACTTTTTAGGGTATGATAAGCTTTATTGTTTTGATTATGGTAATAGTTTCACAGTTGTATACATATATAAAAACTTATTAAAATTTCTGCCTTTCATATGTACAGCTTATTGTATATTAATTATACAGTAAGAAAGCTGATACAGATTTACTAGACCTATAAAAAGAATTGAGTAGCTTGTTTTCCTCTTGCTATTTTTGAAAACTGTTAGAAACACAACACTATTTACCCATTAAATTTTCTGCCTCTTTTCTTTCTAGTCACTTTTATCTGGTGTTGTTATTTCACTTAAAAAAATATATTACTTACTTTTTCAAATAGTCCATGCTAATTAATATTAACATTTTAGGAGCAAAGAAGAGATAAGTTCTAAAGGAATCACAATGTTAATTATACTTAACAACTTTTTTGTTTACTTGTTTCTGGATTTGTCTTATTTCTTTCCTTTTATCCTTTCCTTCTCCATTTGCTATACTTGCTGAAGTATATCCTTAAGTGTATCTTCCACAGAGTTATAAATATTCCTAATATTTGCACTATTCAAATTATCTCAATTTTACAATCTTAAATATTAGTTTAACTAAATATAAGATTTTGGCTTGAACTTCTCCAACCCTTCCTAAATGTCCTTCGTTTTTAAAAGATATTTTCCAGTGTCTAGCATATATAATGCTGATACAACATTTTCAGCCTGTGCATTACTTCTTTGTAGGTAGTTTGTTCTTATATCCTGTAGACTTTTTTAGAGTTCTCTTTACTAATGATGCTTTACGTTTCCCTACCTTTAGTTAGGCATGGATTTACTTTTATGCAACCTGCTTGGTATCCTCTTCATGATTTATATCTTTGGATTAAAGTCTTTCTTCAATGCCATTAAATTTCAGCTATTGAATATTTTTAAATAACAGCTTTATTGAGACATAATTGACATGCCATAAAATTTACTTTAAGAAAGTGTACAATTTGGTTGCTTTCAGTATATTGCCAAGTTGTGTACCCATCACAACTATCCAATTCCAGAACACTTGTATCACCCCCGAAAGAAACCTCAGAACCATCCTCAGTCCTTCTCTGTCTTCTATGTCCCCTAGCCCCTGGCAAAAACTAATCTGCTTTGTGATGCTATGGATTTGTCTATTCTGAATATTTAATATGAATGTAATTATACAATATGCTACCTTTTACATTTTATTTCTTTCACTTTGCTTAATGTTTTCAAGGTTTTTCCACATTGCAGTATGTATCTCTAGTTCATTCCTTTTTATGGTCAAATAATATTCCATTGTGTAGATATAACACATTTTATTTATCTGTTCATCAACTGGTGGATATTTGGGTTGTTTCCACTTTTTGGAGTAGAAATGCTGAGTCATATGGTCATTATACATTTAACATTCTGAGGAATTGCCAAACTGTATTCCGGAAAATATGAGTGTTCCAACTTTTCCATGTCCTTGTTATTGCCATCATTTTTATATAGGCATTCTGGTAGGTGTGATTTTTTTCCCTTTCATTGTTTGTAGCCTCACTTTTTGGAACTTCTAAAAGATAATTGTTGAAGCTATTCAATTTATTCTTGTCACTTTTTTCCAAATATTTAAAAAAATACTTTTTCTTTATTGTGAGTGAATTCCTCATTATTAACTTTCTCTTGGCTAGTGCAATTTTGAGCTCTGTCTAGAATTTTTACTGTTTATTTTTCTCATTTATTGCTAGCACATTTTAATTTCATAATTTATTGCTCTATTTTTAATGGATAGCCTTCCTGCCTTTATCTCTTTGAAAACCTTGAAATATTTGTCTTAAACTTTCTTTTTAGATGGTCTTAATGTTCGCATTTCACCATGAGTTGAATAATTATTGTTGCATTTGTTGGCTTTCTTAAAGTTATCTTCCTTACATATTTTCAAATTTTATACTGCTACTCATATCAAATGTGAGTATTTCTCTCTTCCCCCCCTCCCTTCCTCTCTCTTTCTCTTCCTCCTCATTCTTACTTGTTAGCAGCTTTGGTTCAGAAATAGAATTGACAATGGAGAGCTGGGGCCACTTCCCCATAATGAAGTTGATCATATTGCAAATAGAGTGGTTAAGCTGATAGGTGGCTTTGACCAGATCCTCGTTCTTCAACTGTTTCTACTAACTCCTACCACCCCAAGAAAACAGTAGTCCTGGTCAGCATTCTTGACTTTTTTGCAGCGTTTTCATTAGGTAGGTAAGATAACGTAACTGGCTCTTGTACCTTGCCACTTGGTCCCAGTAACCATGAAAATGTAAAGTAAGAGGTTGCCTTTACCGGACTCCAGACTCAGAGCCGAAGAGCCCACCCGTTCAGCTCCTGCTAAGTGCAGTTGTGTTTCTATTCTAATTCTGGGCTGCACATAGATTCATCTTTTCCTGAGCATAATTGTGTCCTATAAATTAAAAAAATCTACACATCTGTGCTATGAGTTTAGGTGGGAGCATGAACCTGTAATAAAATTTTTTTGAATGCCTATGGCAGGCAAACCAGAGATAGCTTCTACTTCCTACTTATTGAGAGAGAAATCAATCATACAACTCAACAAAATAGTTCTAAAAGGAAACAAGTGCTATGAAGGGGAACCCCCTCCTCAAATAATGAAACAAAAAAGAGTGTTCTATGAGAGCTATAATGAAAGAAACTGATAAACTTGGGGAATCTAAGTAGGGACAAATATAATATAAGCAGGGAGGAGTCTTCCAGTGGACACTCCGGAGGCATCATAATAGGATAAACTGGCAACTGGCTTTCTAGTGAAATTGACTTATAATGCTCGATTGACCTGAAGTGAAATGTTTTGTTTTAGGGGTATTTAAATCCTAATAAAATTCCACAGAGGTTTTGAATTTGCTAAACTATCTTTTAAGACCCTGTACCGCAAGAAGTTAAGTCATATTGGATTTAGTTTTTTTTTTTTTCATTTGGAGACTTTCAGGTAGAGAAGACTTTCGACTGGACAAGTCTTCCTATGCTGCTTCAAGGAGGATCACAGATTCGGATGAAGAGATCCCAGATCACATCCAACAGTCCCTCTCGGCCCTCATTTCAGGGCTCAGTGTTTTTCTGTTCAAAGGCTCTGTGCTGCGTTCGTCATGGCAGCGGTTACTAGACCATGTACAGTTCTGGAAAGCTGTTTGGGTCAATAGTTGAATGCATGGATTAGTAGTTGACAGCTTGTTTTATGAGATTATTTGTGCACAAATAATGTCCATGTGATGTATTCCAACTTTCAAAAGATTCAACATTTTTTGTAATTTATTGTACCAAGGATGATTTAACATTAAGTCTGTCACCAGGACACATTTAGACTTGTTTTCTACTTGGAGTAACTTCCCACGTAAAACACAATTATATGGTTCCTAGAGTTTCAAGAAAAAATTAATTCCAGAACTTTTTTTCCAGAGACTTATAATTTGAGGCATTACATTTATAGCTTAAGATATATAATAATGAAAAGCTTCAACTTTTAAATTACATAATTCAATACATACAGAAAAAGGAATTATTTAGTATAATATGTTAAAAGGTTACCTATGAATCAATAAGAAAGACAAATAATCAAACAGATTTCATATGTGTTGTAGACGGGAATAAATTGGTATGATATTTTTGAAAGCTATGTGGCAATAAACATAAAATATTAAATATGCATGTCCTTTGACCCAACAATTCCACTTTCAGGAGCTGATCTTATGGAATAGTTGCCATATACGTTACTGTTAGAAAATGCAGTTTCAGGAGGGTCTTTGGACCCCCTTCCCACTCAGCCGCTTAAGAATGGGCCTTGAGCTTGGAGCACTTCCTTACCAAGTGATGAAGAGCCAATAGGCCTGTGCTGGGTGCATCACCTTGTGCGGGAAAAGCTTTCCTTGTTTTATGTCTAATGAGTGTTCTCTTGTCTCTGCTTAAAGTGTGGTGTGTGCAATATGACACCTGGCCAACCCCACTGCTAAATCTACCCTCTGAGGGGAGGGGACAGAGTTCCTTCTACTGACACAGGAAAGGGGTGAAGGCAGGTGAATTGCCTTGTGCTGGCCTTGGGGTGAGACCTGCTGGCCATGAGGGCTGGTGCCTGCTATTGAAGCTGATGGGGCCCTGTTTCTTCTCTATGTAAATAGGCCACTTTTCCTTCCATCCAGTGATTGACTACATTGTGTTTTCATTGGTGACTCTGATAGCGATGCAATGGGCAGAAGTGTTTAGAGAGGTTATTTGCAGCAGGTGTGGGGCAAGAATTTTTAAAACATGTAACGCTTGACTGTTTAGTCAGGTAAACTGACCTCTTTTCCCTTAGATTGTCAGATAAAAAAATGAAAACAGCCAACACAACAATAGGCATCCAGTGTCATATTGGCAAAAAATATATCTTTGGGTGTGCTGCAGAATTTTAGTAATTAATTTATGTGTGCCATGAGATGAAAAAAATTAAAAACCATTTGGATTAGAGTCCTCTCCTTGAATTTTGTAGTACTCTGCTTGACAATAATGACGCACACACACACCTTTTATATAGTACAGGATATAGAGTGCAAATACACTTATTAAAAGGAACATTTACTGCAGCATTGTTTGTAGTGTAAAAAATTAGTAGCTAGTGGAGTTGTCTTAAACGAAGCAATGCATACATGTTACACAATACCACACAGTAGTTAAAGAGCAACAGGCAGGTTTTTATGTTGATGCTGAAATAGTGCCAGGAAACTTTATGGGGAAAAAAGATAGCACGATAGTATGCGTAACATTATTTATTTATCTTAACAAAAATAAAACTCTGTGTGTCCATGCGTGCATGTGTATATATTCATTAATGACTCATACATTTTTGGGGTAAACACTGAACTTTTAATAGTGGTTACTTCTGTGGAAAATATTGAAGATGAAAGAGGAATTTCACTTTTAACACCATATGTTTCTTTATATATATATATGTGTGTGTGTGTTTGGAGGAGGATGATAGGTAAGGAGAGAATGAGATAATTTTATTCTCAAAATACACATAGTTGAGAGTAAATATATATAAATGTATAATAAAAAAACATATATTAAGTATTAATTGCTGCGCCCTCCAATGGCATCCTTATAATCCCTTCTAACCTCATCTTCGGGACTAGCTAGGCAAGCCACAGATATCTGTGAAGGACAAGTACTATTGTAACAGGTAACCTCCGTGTTACTGAACCTCAGAAACACCTCCCAGTCTGCAGAGAGACCAGAGAGACCAGCCCCCGCCCGGAGCGGCTAGGGGCCGAGGCAGGCTCCATCCCCCGGGAAGGCAGCAGCCCCCCCGCAGTAACACCTCCCGCCTGCAGGAGTGGCGGCGGGGGGGGGGGGGGGCGAAGGACAGGCAACCTCTGTGTTTATGACTCAGTATTTTGTAAGCTCCCATGTTTTGTCTCTGTACTTTGCAACTTGCGTATTTAGCCCCTGTGCCTTGTCCTTGATTGTAGAACTTGTGTTTAGCTTGTCATGTAACATTCTGTGCTTTGTTTTTACCAAATAAGATAGCCAGATTTAACTGCTGCATCAAGCTTCTGTAACCCTTGCTTGCCACTAGGCCCACATAGGCAGGAAGTCTTGCCACATAAGCAAGGCGTGAGTCTTGTCACATAGGCAGGAAGTCCCAAGCTCCTGTGCCTTTTTCTTTGTCTCCCAAATAAGGAAAGCTAGACCTGACTTCCGCTCCTGGCTCCTGTAATCTTCTGCCACATAGTTTCTCGTCACTGCCTGAACATATATAAGCCAGTCCCTTCCTTTATTCGGGGCCCTGGATTTGGAGATTTCTCCCTAGGGTCCACATGCGTAATAAAGGGTCTGTGACTCATACCTCTCATCAGGAGTTTGGTCGCTTCATTTTCCCGCAACACTATAACACTTAGAACTACCCAAAATTACCTTCTTTCTTTCTTTGTTGTTTATTGTTTCACTCTACACATTAAAATCTAAGTTTTGAGAAAGCAGAGAATTGGGCAGCATTGCATTTTCTGTAGCGCCCGGGTCTAGAATAGTGTGTGGCATACAGTGTATGCTCCATAAATATTTATTCCATGAATAACTTAAGCAATGAAAAGAAAAATAAATGACTCAGGTAAATTCTGCGCTGCCCATTTCACATTCACGTGAAGTTTGCTCTACCAGGCAATTCTTTAACAAGAGCCTATTCTCCTGTCACCTTAAAGCTGATCTCAAACTGCATGACTTCCTGATGACCTCTCCTCCTTTCTTAGCCCTTTTCTGTCCCTAAAAGATTTCTTCTCTTGTAAGTCCTCACTTGAGGCCGTTGATAAGTTCTGTGACTTTGAGTGAAACAATGTGTAATAAACCAGTTTTCCCATAGGTTAATTGATATAAACAAGAGTTGAATTTCTACAGTATCTCATTAACATTATAATGAACCACTGAACAAAACAATGTTATCAGGGCCCTGATGTACTCGCCTGATAAATTAAAGGAGGAATTCTGGAAGCTTGGCTCTTTCAGTTCATGTCTATACTCCCCTCTCCATTTCAATTTCTTTGTAGATGGCTACTAAAATGGGTCTGGAAAATTGGTGGCAGGCAGAGAATATGCCAGAGGCGCTCCAGTTCTTCAGGGTTCTTCTGGGAAGAGAAGAATGAGGGCTCTCTTTCCCCTAGGGGGGAAGTGAGAGGAAAGTACTGGTGCAGGGAAGATGGTACCTGTCTGCATCAAGTAGTTCCCTGAAAGGGTCCGATCATCAAAACCTGTGAATTCCACATAAATAGACAAATGGCTAAAAGAGTCATGGTACACGTATACAATGGAATATTACTCAGCCATAAAAAGGAATGGAACCTTACTATTTGTGACAACATGGATGGACACAGAGAGTGTTAAGCTAAGTGAAATAAGTCTGTCAGGGAAAGACAATACCATATGATTTCACTTATCATACACATGGGATCTAAAGAACAACAACAGCAAAAAAGTGAACAACCAAATTGAAACAGACTCATAGACACAGAAAACAGAATGAGATTTGCCAGGTGGGAGGGGCCTCGGGGAGCTGGGCAAAAACACAGGGATTAAGAATTACAAATTAGTAGTTACAGAATAGTCATGGGGATGTAAAGTACAGCACAGGGAATACAGTCAACAATACTGTAATAACGATGTATGGTGCCAGATGGGCACCGGAAATATCACAGGGAACATTTTGTGAAGTGTCTGAGTGTCTGACCACTATGCTGTACTCCTGAAACTAATATAAAGTAATATTGACTATAAACTATAATTGATAAATAAAATTAAAAAATCTTATGATCTGGACCTCTGCCAAGATGGCTGCGTAGGTGGACGCACTCGCTGCCCGCACATCCAGAGTGTCTAAACAATGAACGCAGTAGCGAAAAATTAAACAACCAGAATGGACAGAATCGAACTGAAGGGAAGTCCGACACCCAGGAGGTAGGAGAAGACGAACATCCAGGCCGGTAAGCGGGGCAGTATCGGGCGGAGGAACGGAGTGAGAGGCTCTCACAGAGGGACTCACGCCGCCAGTGCCTGAACAGGGCGTGGCTCCAAACAACAGGTGAATCCCGCAAGCCAGCGACGCTGCCGGAGAGAGGCCAGGGCTGAGCCAGCAGAACCCAGTCTGGCAGAAAAGGCGGTGGGGAACTGGGGAGCGGAGGAGTGACGGGAGCCCACGGTGATCTGAGGCCGCCATTGCTTCCTCCCAGGCCCCGCCCCCCGAGGCAACGCCATCCAAAAAGCAACCCAGGTTGCAGGCACCTGCCAGCTGACAAGTGCACCAAGATAAAAAGAATGAAAATGGCCAAAATGAAAGATCAGAACAAATTACAACTAACGGATGACGACATAGTCAACCTATCAGATGCGCAATTTAAAATGCTTGTAATCAAATTGTTAACAAAACTGGAACATAGGTGGGCGCAAATAGTTGAACAGATGAAGAATATGATAAGGATAATGGAGGAAGATTTACAGGGAACCAACAGGAAAAAAAAAAAGGAGGTTGGATCTCAAACCAATGAGATGGACCAGAAGGAAGAAACAAGAATTCAAAAAAATGAGGAGGGTCTCAGGAACCTCAGAGACATTTGTAAACGAGCCATTATCTGGATCATAGGGCTGCCAGAAGGACAAGAGGAACACCAAGAAATTGAACATATTTTTGAACAGATAATGAAGGAAAACTTCCCAGATCTGGCAAAGGAAATAGACTTCCTGGAAATCCAAGAAGCTCAGAGAACCCCAAAGGAGCGGGACCCAAAGAGGAACACACCAAGGCACATCATAATTACATTACCCAAGGTCAAGAATAAGGAAAGAATCTTACAAGCAGCAAGAGAAAAAGAGACAGTTACCTACAAAGGAATCCCCATAAGACTGTCAGCGGATTTCTCTAAGGAGACCTTCCAGGCAAGAAGGGGCTGGAGAGAGATATTTCAAATCATGAAAAGCAAGGACCTACAACCAAGAATAACCTATCCAGCAAAACTTTCATTTAGAATGGAAGGGCAGATAAAGTGCTTCTCAGATAAGGTCAAGTTCAAGGAGTACATCATCACGCAGCCTCTACTATATGAAATGTTAAAAAGTTTCGTATGAGGACTCAGGAGCAAAGGCACCGAGGCCAGATCAGCTACCGGGGAATTCAGATCAGTCACAGCCAAGACACTTGTGAGGTAAGCAAGCAAAATACAACCAGAGAAACAAAATAGAACCAGAGACATTGAAGTTTAGAACATTCTGGCAGTAACCAGAGGGGAAGGGGAAGGGGAGAAGGGGGACAAGGGTATTCAGGAACTGCTATAAAGGACACATGGACA